>OV651828.1:17348213-17367220 GCA_927349885.1 Psylliodes chrysocephalus
AAAAGAATATGACACTTTTATGAAATGGCGGAACCAGAATAATATTCATAGCTTTACAGAGCGGGTGCTATTAGCGTTTTTTGAAGAAAAGTCTAGAAAATTCAAGTCTTCTACATTATGGTCCAGCTATTCTAAACTAAAAGCAACCTTAATTATTAATGATAACGTAGACATAAATAAATATGCTAAACTAATAGCATTTCTGAAACGAAAATCGGTTGGGTACAAACCCAAGAAATCCAATACATTTTCAAGGGAGGAGATTAACAAGTTTTTATTGATTGCTCCAAACGACAAATATTTAATGTTTAAGGTAAAAGTTTAAAATATTTAATTTGTTTTTACTTACTTTATTTTTTAAAAATTCGTAGGTTACATTAATACTGGGAATAGCTGGAGGTTGTCAACGAGAAGAGTTGTATAAAATGAAAATTGATGACATTGAAAATAAGGGACAATTTCTACTCATCACGATTCCAGATTCAAAAACGTATACAAGTCGGCGTTTTACGGTAATTGGAGAAACCAGTAAAAACATTAATTTAATACATTTTTATCAAAATTATGCTAATCTGAGACCGAAGAATGCAACCACCAACCATTTCTTTCTATCATATAGAAATGGAAAATGTACGAAACAAGTATTTGGTATAAACACTTTTTCGAAAATTCCATCGCTATTTGCACAATATTTAAGTTTACCGCATCCAGAAGAATATACAGGTCATACGTTTCGACGTACTTCGGCATCGCTTCTAGTTGATTCAGGTGGAGACATTCTTCAATTAAAGCAACATGGAGGATGGAAATCTACTGCTGTAGCCGAAGGGTACGTGAACAATTCTCTCAATTCAAAAATGAACTGTGCTTCACGAATTTTACAAGGACCTAACAACAGCAGTTTTTTTAACCAACCTTCAACATCATATGAGAATCAAGCAAAGACAAATTTGACTGTTCCAAATATTCACAATTTAAATGATGCTTTATCCATGAATCAGACAAAAACAAACGTGACTGCATCAAAAATTCATATTAGTCAATCAAACAATTGTGTTTTCAATATCCACATTGCGAAATGAAAGAAACAAAAATACATAATTTACTTGTTATTACTTTCCTATCTGTATACAGATATAAGGAAAGTATAGGAATCATGATTTTTTTCGACCTCGAGTTTTCGACGGATTTTTACGTTTTGAGGTCCCCTGAATCCGTTTTGACTATTTTCGCGATGATGTCTGTGTGTGTGTGTGTGTGTGTGTGTGTGTGTGTCTGTATAACGCATAACTCATGAACCGATACACAGAAAAACACCAAATTTTAAACTTAAGCTTTGTTTCAGCGTCCAATGAGCTGATTAGATTTTGGGCAGAGTCGGAACATCTGGGGGAAGGTACTTTATAGGTGGTCATTTTTATATTTTATGGAATATATCTGTTATTTACGTTTGGAGAAGAAAATTCTTCAAATAAAAGTTACTTCTAATATAATTATCTATAATTTTTGTTATATGCAAAATTTTCCTAAAATGGTCCGTATTCGAGAAATTTGACAAAATGTAAAAAAAATAATTTTTTATAAAAATTGTTCAAATAAAAGTTGTTTGTAATATAATTCTCTATAATTTTTATTCTATACATAATTTCTCTAAAATGGACCGTATTCGAGATATTTGAGAAAATGTGTAAATTTCGAATTTTGAAGAAAACTCAAAAACGGATATAGAAAAAAACATTAAATTTTAAACTTAAGGTTTATTTCGGCCTGACGTGCAATGATTAGATTTTGGACAAAGTCGGAACATCTGGGGGGGTACTTTATGGGAGACCGTTTTTATATTTTATGGAATATATCTGTTATTTATGTTTGGAGAAGAAAATTGTTCAATTAACAGTTACTTCTAATATTATTTTCTATAATTTTTGTTTTATGTCAAAATTTCCTGAAATGGTCCGTATTCGAGAAATTTGACAAAATGTGCAAAATTCTGATTTTTTTTGTTTTTACGTAATAACTAGATAGGAAAGTCATGTGTTGGACACATCAGATTTTTTTTACTTTCCTATCTGTATACAGATATAAGGAAAGTGTTTAAAAACTTTGTTTATATATTTTGTTTTATCAGTGTAGATGCACTTTGATTATTTTTTCTGTGACATAATATAATAACTGACAATTAAAAATAGAAATGTCGCCAAGTCAAGAATTATAATAAAAGATTTATACAGTCCGCTTACAATTATTTAACTATTTGAACCAGCAGTTTATAGTTTAAACAAAAAATTTGGTCCTCAAATTTTTTTTGTTTAAACTATAAACTGCTGGTTCAAATAGTTAAATAATTGTAAGCGGACTGTATAAATCTTTTATTATAATTCTTGACTTGGCGACATTTCTTTTTTAATAATTGTCAGTTATTACATTATGTCACAAAGAATAATCAAAGTGCATCTACACTGATAAAACAAAATATATAAACAAAGTTTTTAAACATAACTCCCTCCTTTGAAGGGTACCTTCAAAAACACAACTCCATAAATTAAATACTACAACTAATTATCAGTGTCTTCCTGGAGTGGTAGAAGACATAGATGTCTTATGGATCTTGTGGTCTTTCCATTTGATGTAAGAACTTCGGCGACTCTTGAAATTCCGTCTTTACTGGGGAATAGCTGAGTGATACGTCCAAGAGGCCACTTATAAGAAGGTTGCTTGTCGTTACGTAAGAGAACTAAAGAACCATTGCTTATTTTTGTAGGTTCTTCTTTCCATTTATATTGGGCATGTAACTGGGAAATATAGTGTTTGGAAAATTGAGACCAAAATTGTTGACACAACTTTTGGACATGTTGTAACCTGGTTAATCTGTTAGATTTGATCTCTTGTAAGTCATGTTCAGATATTGAGCTTATAGAGCGTCCAATGAGAAAATGAGATGGGGTAATTGGAAATAAGTCATTAGGATTACTTGACATAGAAAATAGAGGTCTAGAGTTCAGGATACCTTCTACGTGAATAACTAGTGTATTAAACTCTTCATAAGTGACATTATGATTGATTAGTGCTCGCTTTAAATGATGTTTGGCGCTTTTTACAGCTGCCTCCCACAATCCTCCAAAATTCGGACTATATGGAGGTATAAAAACCCAACGTATGTTGTATTGACTAGTAGAGTCGATAATAGAGTTTCCGTTTGTGTGTAAAAAATTGCCTAATAATTTGAGCTCGTTACTAGCTCCAATAAACGTACTACCGTTATCCGAGTAGATTTGTGATGGCACACCTCGTCTTGAGGTAAATCGTTTTAAACAAGCTAAAAAATTCTCGGTAGTAAGACTGCTCACTATTTCTAAGTGAACAGCTTTTGTACAAAAGCATATAAATACTGCCAAATAACATTTAATTAGCTTAGCTCCTTTTCTTGCTTTATTTAAAATTTGAAATGGTCCGGCATAGTCGAGTCCAGTAATTTGAAATGGTAAACTAGGTTTAATTCGACTATCGGGTAAACTAGCCATAGGATACACTGAAGGCTTAGGATTAAATTTAAAACATACCATACAATTTTTAACTGTCTTTTTTGCCAAATTGCGACCACCAATTGGCCAATAAAATTGCCTTACAGAAGCTAACAACAATTGGGGTCCTGGGTGTAACAGTTGTTTGTGTTTATAGTCGAAGATTAATTTTGTAAACGAATGTTTAGAATCTAATAGAATTGGATGCTTAGTATCATACGGCAAGTAAGTGTTTTTTAAGCGACCACCTACACGTATGATGCCATTGCTATCAACAAATGGTGTTAATGAAGACAACCTGTGTTTCTTATCTAGAAAATTATTTTTATTTAACAGCTTTAATTCAGAATTGAACGATTCATTCTGAGCCAATCGAACCAAAACGTCATTGGCATTATTTAACTCAGAAACTGAAATGCAGCCTGTTTGAATAGGTTGCTTATTACACTTGTTTTTTAAATTATTAAAAAATCTTATGCAACGCGCTGTAATGCGTTTTAATTTAAGCACATTAGAAAATTTGTCAAATAAGTAAAATATGCTATCATAATTGGTAGATTGCAATACGGTAGTTGCCTTTTTTAATTCTGGTAATTGATTAAATGGAATAAAATAGTTAATAGAAGGCCACTTAAAAATGTTAGACTCAAGAAATGGAGGGCCTGTCCACCATAATGTCGATTTTAATAGATTTTCTGGGGTTACGCCTCGTGAAGCTAAATCTGCCGGGTTGTCTTTACTATTTACGTATCTCCAGCTATCTAAATTTGAAATAGATTGAATTTTAGCAACTCTGTTAGCTACAAAAACTTGTAATAAACTAGGCTCTGTTTTAATCCAACTAAGGGCTACCTGGGAATCAGACCATATGTAAATTGAACCGGAAAATAATATTGAATTTTTAACTGATTCGATTAATTGAGCCCCAAGTAAACTTGCACATAACTCTAGTTTAGGAATAGAGATTGTCTTTAAAGGAGCAACTTTACTCTTAGAACATAATAAATGAATTTGATAATTACCGTGTACGTCTTTGCTTCTTAAATAAACAGAAGCTGCATAAGCATCTTTGGATGCATCACAAAAACAATGGATATCGAACACTTCATACCCTTCTGGAATAGTAGACCTATTAATATTAAAATTATTGAGGCATGATAAGTCATTTAAACATCGAAAAAATAAATTTTCTAAATCTGAAGGAATTGAACTGTCCCATGATATTCGTAAAGACCATAACCGTTGTAAAATAATTTTAAAAGTAATTATAATAGGACTTATAAGACCTAGTGGATCATAAATGTGTGCAATAATAGATAAAATTTTCCTTTTTGTAATCGTTATATCGGAATTTAAATCAAATTGTTTTATGTTATATTTTAAATTGTCTGATATAGGAACCCATTGAATACCTAATGTTTTGCAACTTTCATGTTTTCCAATATCTAATACAAAATTGGAAATATTAGAGTCATCTATATCAGATATAACTTGAGGTTCATTGGAAATCCACTTTCTTAAAATAAAATTCCCTGACTTTAAAAATGAATAAATTTCTTGACATTTTGTTTGATGTTCTGTCAAATTATTCGATCCTGTCAGCAGATCATCGACGTACAAGTCGTCATAAATAGTTTGACATGCTTCAGGATATGTTTTAAAATGTTCAGTAGCTAATTGTTGCATACATTTAATTGCTTGGTAAGGAGCTGACCGTGTACCGTAAGAAACTGTATTTAACTGATACGTTGAAAACTCATCTTTCGGGTTTTCACGCCATAGAATTTGTTGCAAAGATCTATGATCTGGATGCATTAAAATGCAACGATACATTTTCGATACATCAGCTGACACTACATACCTGTAAAATCTAAATCGTAACAAAATATCAGTAATATCATTTTGTAATTTTGGTCCGACATACTGAATGTCATTAAGAGACCATCCCGATGAAGTGGGACAACTAGCGTCAAAAACAGTTCTTAATTTCGTTGTTAAACTGTCTCTCAAAACACCATGATGGGGCAAGAAATATGAAATAGAAGTGTTTTCTGAACATTCAACCTCATTGGAAAGTTTGGTCATATGACCTAGAGATTCATATTCGTGAATAAAATCATAATAGAGTTTCTTAAAATTGTTATCATTAAATTTCTTTTCAAGAGATAAAAAACGTTTAATAGCATTTCCTTTAGATTTGCCTAACATAGAAGGAGAGTGCTTGAGTGGAAACTTCACTACAAATTGACCTTCGTCATTTCTGAAGGTATTATTTTTAAATTGTTCTTCACACTCTAAATCGTCTTTAGCTAAAGGAATGTTAACTTTAATTTCTTCAAGTTCCCAAAACTTTTTTAGTTGTTCATCCTCTTCTATATGTACTTTGGAAAAGTTGCAAATAGATGTGGATGTTAATTGACTTGAGAAAGGTAATATTCCACAAACAATATAACCGAACAGAGTATTTTGTAGACTGGGAAGATTATTAGATAATTGTACTTTGCCGTCTAATATTAAGTCCCAAAATAGGCTAGCACCTATTAATAGGTCTATCTCCCTAGAAATATAAAATTTTGGGTCTGCTAACTGAAGACCTTTAGGTATATTCCATCTTTCAACATCATTGATATGGTATGAAGGAATATTGCTAGTAATAGCAGGACAAACAAAGCAAGAAATTGTACAATTATAATTGGATGTGTTTGAAGAGATTGACAACTCGCACCTTTTATTAAGTTGAGAAACTATCTGGTTTATCCCCATAATTGATAATTTGGAAGGAGTACAATTAAGGTTTAACTTTTTACAAAACATTTCTGTAATGAAATTAGATTGTGCTCCAGAATCTAATAATGCTCGACAATCATGATAATTGCCATCAGAATCTTTAACCTTGCATATAATTGTAGACAAAAGAATTTGAGATTGATGCGTAACCGTAGGTCTAACTAACATGTTTATACTTTGGGATTCTGAGCTCCTACCAGAAACGTCACCATCAAGGTGAAGCAAAGTGTTGTTTTAAAATCTTGTTACTTCTTTTACAAATCTTACATGGCCAAAGACAGCACTTGTCTTGGCTGTGACCGGTCCGTAAGCAATTTAAACATAAATTAAGACGTTTAACGTTGCTTATTCTTTCTGATATTGATAAGGCTAAAAAATCTTGACACTTGTAAATTGTGTGATTTTTTTTACAAAAATTACAATTAACTACATGAGATTTTGTGTTATCGACAGAAAGATGTAATTGAGAATGATCAGAGTACTTATTTTTGTTGAATTGTTTATTCCCTAATGATACAGGCTTAGAGGAATAAGACTGTTCTAAAGACTGCAATAAGTCGACTTTATTTTTAAGAAATTCTAAAAATTCTTTAAGAGAAGGTAAATCAGTGTCATATTCACACTCCTTCCATTCTCTTAAGCTTACTTTATCTAGTTTACTTGATAATAAGTGGATAACCAATGAATCATATAATAGTTTCGGATTTAGTTTTAAACTTTCAATGGCATTTAAATGTTTTGTAATTTGATCTAAAATCAAACTAAAATTGTAAAAACTTTCTTTATTTAATTGTGAAACGTTTAATAATTGTTGAAAATGGGTATCTAGCAAAAATTGTTTTTTATCAAACTTGTTACATAAATTTTGCCAGGCTTGTTCGTAGGGCTTATCAACCCCTTCTAGATCTTCAACAAATCTAGGAGCATAACCGTCTAAGGAAGCTTTTAAGAACTGAAACTTTTGTAAATCGTTTAAATTGTTGTTACCATCAATAATAGATGAAAAATTGAGTTTAAAACTAAGCCATTGTTCAAAATTTCCAGAAAAGATAGGTAACTTAAGTTTTGGCAATAAAACATTTTGCAAACAATCAAAATTAGAACCCGAGTTAACAGTAGGTGCTGCATAATTGATCTGGCTAAGAGGAGTTTCTCTCAAATCTGTATCAGATCCACTCTCCTCTACACTAGGTTTACGTTCACCTTGTATATATTGAGTTAAAAAATCTTGAGTAATATAGTATCTCTCTTGGAAATCCTCTCGTTCTTTAAAGTGGATTTCTAAATCTGCTTCTTCACACAAAGACTCTATTATTGACTGAACATGGTCAAACTCTTTGAGCAAAATAGTACTATTTTTAAATCGTAGTTCAACATCATTTAAACTGTGCTTTCTTTCAGGAACCGAGGTTTTAACTTTATTTATAAACTTTTCCAAAACTGATAATTTTTGTTTAATAGTACCTCGATTTCGTACTAATTTTTTAAGCTCCTCTGTCATTTTTAATGAAAACAACAGCAATAGTCAATAAGCAATGAAATAGAATCAAATCGAAACTTGATTTGTTAAAAAATAAAATAGCAATAGAATTTAATAATACACAGTTCTTCAAATAGAATACTTACATGACAAGCATAAATTGACCTCACATGTAAAATAGTTCAATAGCGAAAAAATAATTGTCTTTATATAATGGAGAAAATTGCCTTCCAAAATGATGAAGGAAATTAGACTAAAATTGAAATAGTGTTAATAGTTGAAAATTGACAAACTCGAAAGGTATCTTTCACTGATTAAAAATACCTTATATGCAAAAAATAGAAACTCTTACAAAACATGTATAATCTAGAAAAAGTATTCCTGAAATAGAATAAAAATACTTTTTATACACGTTCAATAGACTGAAAATAGCAATTAATCGTTAAATAGACTGATGATAATATCAAATAAATAGTGAAATAGACTGTTAAATAGCAAATAAATTGTTAAATGGCCAAGTACAAGTTTACTTTGTTAAATAGCTTTAAAAATTGCCTAAGGTATCTTCAAATCTGCAAATAAATACCTTAAAATCCTGAACTTATATTAAATTGTAATTAAATTGAAAAAATACTTTAAATTGAACGTTTTCCAACCATCCATTCGCCCATCTCAATATAGTACTTATAACTTGTGCTGGTCGACAGGACTTCTTAATTTTGTGAAAATAGAAATTCTTGAGATCCGGTTCGATTGGAGCAAATTTTTTTTTTGTTTAAACTATAAACTGCTGGTTCAAATAGTTAAATAATTGTAAGCGGACTGTATAAATCTTTTATTATAATTCTTGACTTGGCGACATTTCTTTTTTAATAATTGTCAGTTATTACATTATGTCACAAAGAATAATCAAAGTGCATCTACACTGATAAAACAAAATATATAAACAAAGTTTTTAAACAGAAAGTATAGGAATCATGATTTTTTTCGACCTCGAGTTTTCGACGGATTTTTACGTTTTGAGGTCCCCTGAATCCGTTTTGACTATTTTCGCGATGATGTCTGTGTGTGTGTGTGTGTGTGTGTGTGTGTGTGTCTGTGTGTGTGTGTGTGTGTGTGTCTGTGTGTGTGTGTGTCTGTATAACGCATAACTCATGAACCGATACAAAGAAAAACACCAAATTTTAAACTTAAGCTTTGTTTCAGCGTCTAATGAGCTGATTAGATTTTGGGCAGAGTCGGAACATTTGGGGGGGTACTTTATAGGTGGTCATTTTTATATTTTATGGAATATATCTGTTATTTACGTTTGGAGAAGAAAATTCTTTAAATAAAAGTTACTTCTTATATTATTATCTATAATTTTTGTTCTATACAAAATTTTCCTAAAATGGTCCGTATTCGAGAAATTTGACAAAATGTAAAAAAAATATTTTTTTATAGAAATTGTTCAAATAAAAGTTGTTTGTAATATAATTCTCTATAATTTTTATTCTTTACATAATTTCTCTAAAATGGACCGTATTCGAGATATTTGAGAAAATGTGTAAATTTCGAATTTTGAAAAAAACTCAAAAACGGATAAAGAAAAAAACATTAAATTTTAAACTTAAGGTTTATTTCGGCCTGACGTGAAATGATTAGATTTTGGACAAAGTCGGAACATCTGGGGGGGTACTTTATGGGAGGCCGTTTTTATATTTTATGGAATATATCTGTTATTTATGTTTGGAGAGGAAAATTGTTCAAATAAAAGTTACTTCTAATATTATTATCTGTAATTTTTGTTTTATGTAAAAATTTCCTGAAATGGTCCGTATTCGAGAAATTTGACAAAATGTGCAAAATTCTGATTTTTATTATGAAAGTTTTTGAAATAAAAGTTGTTTGCGATATCGATCTCTATAATTTTTGTTTATACATGATTTTTCTAAAATGGACCGTAATGAAAAAATTGTAGGAAATTAAAATTTTTCAGTATTTTCGTTTTCCATGAATATCTATAGAAAAATGTTTCGAGGTAGATGTATGTGGACAATGTATATATTTAGTTTATTCTCTAAACATTTATATAACTAGATAGGAAAGTCATGTGTTGGACACATCAGATTTTTCTTAATATTATTTGTCCAATTCAATAATCATTATGCATTCGTTATTATAGTTGTAATTTACTAAAGGAATTTAATTAAAATATTCCAAATATCTATTTTTATTTTATTATTTGTATAGGGCTGTAGAAAAAATATTGTATGCAACATATGCATAAAGTATCTTTTTTTCACTCATGGAATTGCCGCATTCGCCTGGCGGCTCATGCAAACAACTTTTCCATTCGTGAAAAAAAGTACCACTTTATGCACTTGTTGCATAAATTACTATTAATTAACTGTTTTTAGATACATAAACTATTAATAATTTAGACAATAGTAAAAATATTTTTATACCTTACAGATAAATAATCTTATGATGCCTAAAGTTTGAAATATGGCCTTTTACCCAATTGAAAAATAAAAATACAATTTTATATTAAAAACCAGTTAGAACTTTTAGAGATACGATTTTATACTACTAAAATATATAAGATTTTACTTAATAAACTTTAATTAATAAAAAACTGGAGATAAAAGTTTCATAAGATGCCAAACATCCTAAATAAAATTTAATATCACTGTTCCGTTCCAAAAGTATTCCTGCCCTAGTTCTCTAGAATGACATTTTTTTATTACTCGTAGCATATATTTTCAACTTCGAAACTAAATTATCTACTTGAGATTCTTTTTTAAATAATCTTCGACATTTGGAATTCTTAGTCAGTCCCTTTCAGGATTAAAAGTCCCGTGTCTCTAAAACTTTTCCAATAAAAATTTTAAAACGAAAATATTCAAATTCACTTTGAGCGTAATGCCAATAAACGCGTCTATAAAAGCACATTTTCTGCTCTACATCTTATAAATAACACCCTTACATGTCAGGAGGAGGGATAGGGAATAAGGCATAGGAATCAATTTAAAGGGTTACCTCTTCTTCTTGTCTTATGGTGACTATAAAATGATTTATTGGTAGGGTCGAGTTATTTACAAATTTAGTAACTAGTATTAAATGATAAGTGAATGGATAATAAAATACATTTTCGTTGTCTACTATCACTTTTTCTTTAATATTCATTATAGTGTTCTATTTTTTATCTTCATTTAACTATTGACTTCTTTTTTGGTTTTGTTCGTTTTGTTGATATTTGTTTTTTTATTTGTTTGTTTGATATAATTTGTTTTTCATCGTCATTTCATGTAAAGTTGTAACCAACCTTAGTGGCGGCTCGTAGGTACTAGCGGCAGTGGGACACACACTGGAAATAGGGTTGCCAACCGTCCTGCATTTCGGTGGACGTCCACCATTTGGGGTACATTGTTCAGTGTCCTGCAACAACCTAATGCAGGACGCTTATTGTACTTAATTTCTCCACTTTCTTACATTTAGAAGATTATGACTTTGCCGAAAAGAATAGGAGCAGAAATATCCATGTCTACTTGAGGAAACTACCATTATATAGTGACGGTTTGTCAAAAGCATATTATGAGATTTGTCATAAGTCTTTTTTAGTTGTGTATGGGGGAAAGAGCGATGTACGAAAACACGAAATGGGGCAAGAACATAAAAAAGTCCATTGGTTGTTAAACAAAATCAAACAATGTCAACTTTTTTAAAATCTATTTTATGTCTCTTGGTGAAAATTGTCCTATGAAACTTGTTATTTTTCTGAAGATTCAGAGAATTATCAAAATAGTATTACAGAATGTTACTTTTTCACAACATATTCAAAATCAATTTTGATATTGAACACCAGTTGGAAAATAGGAATTTAATTTGTTTTGAAGTTTTTAATAAGTTAACTAATTAAGGACCGATTCCACCGTTGTGTTAAACGAAGTTTACAATGACATTTTTACATTAACAATGTCATTTTAATCTCCGTTTAACACAACGGTGGAATCGGCCCTTAAGAAATAAATTGGTTCAGAGAATTGAAGACGAATTTCTAGGCTTTGGTTGTGTTAATTTGCTTAAATCTTTTCCATGTAATATTCAAAATGACATTAAGATAACGTGCATTGATTTTTATAGAAATGTTCTTTTTACTGAAAACAACTTTCTTTCAAAATTAAAAATATTTTCATTGATTGAACCCTTAAAATATAATGACGTGTGTGAAGTTGTCACTGATTTTGGTCTTAACTATGGAGGGTAGAAAAAAGGAGGACAATCTTATATGGATCTTTATATTAAAAAGTGGCCACCAAAATGTATACAATTAAGATGGCGCTCGTGTAGCCAGGGGACAAAATCCAATGCTATATAGTCATATAGATTGCTCATTCATAAGAATTATTTATTGTTTATATTATTATTTTTCAATAAAATTTGACTATTGTCGTGTATTGTCAATATTTATCTACGATCACAGAACACTTACTCTTCTACGATCAGTCACTTTTCACGGTGTAGTTTTTAGTTTTTTATGGTTGAGCAATATTTATTACTATATACATCATTGGTGTCATTGTGTGATCTGAATTATCGACTGTCGACGTCCCCTGGGCACAGAAGCGCCATCTTAATTGTATACATTTTGAGGGACACTTTTTGTATACAGAGATTGTTCTCCTTTCCTCTACCCTCCATAGTTTAACATAAACATGGATCAACTTTATGAAGAATTCTGTCAAATTAAGTCGGCTGTAAACCTGGTTTATAATGAAAATCATACACTTGAAAAATGAAATTTAATATTTCTGAAAAATATGTGTTCAGCTTCGTGGACTGACGCACGTAATAGATTGTCCATTGAACACATCAAGGCCGAACTTCAAATAAAGATTAATTATTCTTGTACTTGCAAAGAATTTTATAATTATGTAAAAGGTAACAAGAAATTAATAGTAGCTGCAAAAGTGAAAAAAATATTTTAAACGCAGTGACACTGTTACGTAGCTGTAGCTTTTCATTTTCTTTTTATGCTTTTTTTAAATAAAATGTTTAGAATCCTGTTTTTATCACTTCGTTTTTTTTTGTAGAATTGTTTATTTAAGTTTGTTATGGTTTGTTATGTTTTTTGCAATTATAAAAATGTCCAGAATTTATACCTGATTTAGTCCTGATTTTTTATTACCCTCGTCCAGAAAAATTAAAAAACGAAGTTGGCAACCCTAACTGGAAAGGAATCCCGGAATTCGTTTTTTCCTTAGGAAAACAAGTTCTCCGATTAATAAAAATTAAATATATTTCAAAACAAATTAAATATTACAAAATTGAAAACTAACTGCTAGGTACCGTTGCAGTTGTATACTATTTCTTATAGTTGAAGTCCATCCTTCTGGATTTTTGGCTAGCGAAGTGATCGATGACCAGATTATTAAAATTTGGAATGGACCGAATAAGTTTTTTTTTTTTCGATGGATAACATGGCTAACCCGCACAATCTATCTTGGTACATAGTGTTCCTAAAAAATGTTTTAATACGTTTTAGTGTCGAAAAATATCTTTCACTCTCCACTGTGGTCTTGGGAATTGTACACAGGATAGTTAGCAGCTCCACAGATTCCGAAAATGTAATTCTCAAATTGTTCTCAAAAAACATTTATAATAACGGTACGGCCCCATTGTATTGCACAAAGTCATCTCGGGTGTAAAGTATGGACAGTTCGTTTTTGAATTTTAAGCTGTTTACGTTTGGAAATAAACTACACACAATTTTAACATCTTCATTTGGAAAACAACATCGGTACTCTTTAAATTTTTCACTATCAAATAAACTTACAATTGTTAGGTGGGTAGTAAAACTAAACCGTTCATTTATCTGCATTACCATTGAATCATAAATTTCCTTATATATCCTTAAATTAGGAATGAGGTCCTCCTTTTCAACAAACCGTCTCTTTTTTCTTGTACTTGGACCTAATTGAGTGTTGTCATTTAGTTTAGTTCTTGTGGGTCTCATTGTGATTGCCATTTTTCATGAATTAGTCTATATTATTTCTAATATTTTGAATAGCTGCTGCAAAATTTGATATGTTTATCTTAACCTTGAGAGCTTCGAGCTGTCTACTCTGCAGTTGATCAAAAAGTATATCGCAATTTGGCATTATTTTGCTGAAGAAAAAAACCAGAAACTAAAATCTGTCTTTCAAAATTTATCAACTCTTTAGTCTGATTATCGAATTCTGTGTTGATAATTTCTTCGAGACATTTAATCAAATCCTTTTTATAAACATAAATAGTATTGACACACTTCGATGTAAAATTCCATCGTGTAGGAGCATTTTAAAGCATACGACTCTGAAGAAAAGGTGTTTGGTAATTTAAAGTTTCCCAGCGAAAAATGTTTCTTTTATATTTTCAAATTAGAAAAATATTTATATCTCTATTTGATAGTTTGTCAACTAAGCCTGGAATTTCCAACGCATATCTTTTTGAAATGAGCAAAATAGGATTTAGTCATCCTTGCCAACAATTTGCGAAAATGTACACCATTAAATTATTTATAAAACACTTAAATATGCAAACAGAGATTTAAAATCCTCGAAAAAGTCAGACAAAACCAAAAGAAAAATTCAAATTTTGTCCCATTTATAAATATTATTAAAAAAATGTAATTTTTCTTTGTAGTTTTATTTCTTAACTATTCCAATGGTCCAACTAACATTTTTTCGTAATCACAATAAATAAATTATTATCATGGTCCAACAAACCCGCACCTTAAGCCGAACTGGCATCGCCTTTGTGAGAGAGCCGGTAGAGATGCAGCTGCGTACATTCGTATCTGGTCTAGGTAATTTGTGCCATGGGTACAGCACGTCACGATAAGGACAGCGCCCCGCTTGTGACGTATAATACATCGCATGTGTTCATCTCTTGCTAAGCGATATTGTCGTTGTCCTTGTTTTTCGCATCATAATGAGAGAGAAAACAACAGAGGCACACATTTACTGTGCCCTGTGCCCATCTTCCACTTAATAATTACGGAATTTTCGGAACGTCGCTCAACGCCCGGTCGCCCAATGTCGTGCCAACGGGGTTTGCGCTGAATATTAGATAAAATAATAATAGGCATTGAGAAAAATATAGAATATGTAAGTTTTTTTTTTATTATACTAGGGCAGGTAGAATATATTAAATCTAAAATGAGTGGAATCATCTCATCGTCTGAAATCCAGATGGATTTATTGTGACTATATTTTACTTAAAATTCACCGCAGAGTTGTGTCGGATACAAGAAAAAGAGTATCCGGTACCGGATAAGGATACTTACAGTGTATTTAAAAAAGTACATATACATTCACCTAAAAATGTACTTTGATACAAGTATCCGAAACCTTTTTTTAGGATATTTTAAAGGATACTTTTAGTATACTTTTTTGTATACTTATCAGGTATATTTTTGAGTATACCTTTATATACTTTGAGTAAGTATACTTGTTTGTATAATTATAGATACTTTTTAGTATATTTTTTACTATAATTTTGGGTAAAATTTTTAGTATAATTTTTTGAATTATTAATATACTTTTTATGTGCTTTTTATATACTTTTTATATACATTATAGATACTTTTTAATATACTTTAGAGAATACTTTTTAGTATACTTTTAAGACTACTACTACTAATTTTGGGTAAACTTTATAGTATAATTCTTACTAAACGTTTTTGTATTATTTTTAATATACTTTTCAGTATATTTTTTATGTACTTTTTAGATACTTTTAATATAGTTTTTTTATACATTATAGATTCTTTTAGATTTTATTTAGTATACTTTATAGTATACTTCTCAGCACACTTTTTAGTATACGTTTTAGTATGCTTTTCAGTGTACTTTTTAGTATAATTTTAGATACTTGGTATATTTTTTACTATAATTTTGGGTAAACATTTTAGTATAATTTTTACTAAAAGTTTTTCTATTATTTGCAATATTCTTTTAGTATTCTTTTTAGCAGGGTTCGAAAATATCATGATATTTATATAAATATCATATCACATGATTTATATCGGATATATATCCGAATATATATCCGATATATATCATTTTTAAAATTTAATTATTTAATTAAAAAACAGTATTGTTTCTTGCACAAACTATATTTTAAATTTTAACACAAACATATTAATAAAAACCCTTATTCTAAACAACAAAACCGTTTATTCTAACTCAAATTAAAATAAAAAACAAAAGTAATTAATAAAATAAACAGATTTTAACATTATTTTATTAACATTAATATTTTAACAAACACATAAACCGCAACTTATTATACTTTTATACAGGGGCGTATTGAGACATTTTCGGATGTTCTGAATGGAGGAAAACATTTTTAATTTAATTAATAAAATTATCGAATATATCGGATATATATCAAGGCATAAATATCATGATATATATATCGTGATATATATCATGAAATATATCACTTGATATATTCTCCGAACCCTGCTTTTTAGTATACTTTTTAGTATACATTTAAGATACTTTTTATATACATTATAGATCCTTTTAGATACTTTTTAGTAAGCTTTATAATAAACTTCTCAGCACACTTTCTAGTATACTTTTTAGTATAATTTTAAATAGTTCTTACTATAATTTTGGTTAAACTTTTTAGTATAATTTATACTAAAAGTTTTTGTGTTATTTTTAATATATTTTTTAGTATACTTTGTAGTATACTTCTTATTATACTCTTTAGTATACTTCTTAGTATACTTTTCAGTAGTAAAGAAAGTAAAGTAAAGTAAAGAAAAACGTATTATTCACTGTGGAACCGCCCTTGCTATTCTGTACATTATTTTTTATTTTAATGGAATAATAGACAATAAACGAAAATAATCGACAATAATTATTTGAAAATAATCAAAAATAATCGAATATAATAGAAAATAATAAAAAATAATCGACGATTTTGCCCCTATTTTTTAGGATATCTTTTGGAACACCTTTTAGTATGCTTTTTAGAATACTTGTTAGGTACATATCGGATATCGGAAATACTTTTTAATCTGTTATACTTTTTCGAATACTTTTTATTATACTTTTTATTATACTTTTTATTATACTTTTTAGTATAATTTTTAGTATACTAGTATACTAGTATAGTGATGGAACTTTTCATGAAAAGTAATTTTCGGACTAATTCAACGAAAACAATCGACTAATCGAAAATAATCGAATAATCAAAAGTAATAGAATAATCGATTATCTTGCCACCTACCTTTTAGTACACCTTTTAGTATTCTTTTTAAAATACTGTTTAGATATATATCAGATATTTTTATTTTAATAAGATATGAAACGAAACAACGAAAACATCAAAACATTAAAAAAGTCAGAAAACATTTATCGGTTCTTCTATTTTAAACAATATTTTGCCTTTGTAAGAAATTCTGACAAATTAGTCAATTTAATTTCGCGCATGCGCAATACACTTTACTTTTCAGACTAGTCCGTCGGACTTTTCCAAGCGACCCATCACTACTTTTTAGAATATTTGTTAGTATACTTTTTAATATACTTTTTAGTATACTCTTTAATATAGTGTTTAGTATACTTTTAAAGTGAAATAAAATGTTTTTATGCCAATAATTTATTAATTCAGTGTAATTGAATACGAATAACAATACTAGGCATGTACGTACAGTACTGGCAAAACAAATCATTCAGTTCTGCATTTTTTTCTTTTGTTGGAGTGAATATTAAATGGGGCGCGCAAATGTACGTGAAAAAACAACACATTATCAGTTGGAGTCACAGGTCGGTAACTTGCCACCCACTGATAACTGGCAACATCGAAACCACATCCTTTCTTCTCCTGCACATACGAACAACAAATAATTATATATAAATAAAAATTTAAAATGTGCTTGCTCGTCCTCTCTCCGTACTAATTAATATTTGTTTAAAATCGGTTTCAATACCAGGGATCTGGAAATCCTCAAAGGTCTGTCCCATTTTCAAGAAAAGAGATAGACGAGATATTTCAAATTATCTACCTATCTCTATTATATGCAACTTTGCAAAGGTTTTTAAAATCCTGCTGGAGCGAGTTATATGTCGTCATGTAAGTTGTAATGTAAGTATAAATCAACATGGTTTCGTGAAAAGTCGTTCAACAGTCACCAACCTTCTGACCGTTACCCAATATATTGCTGAATCTGTTGACAACAGAACCCAAACTGTTGTTATTTACACAGACTTTTCTAAGGCATTCGTCACACTTGATCATGGCATTCTACTCAACAAACTGGTAGTTTTGGATTATCTCCCTCTTTAATTTCACTGTTTCAATCCTATCTGTGGGATCGAAAACAATATGTCCAGCTCAATGGTTTTATATTTGCTGAATATAGTGCTACTTTCGGTGTTCCACAAGGGTCGAATCTGGGACCCCTTATTTTCATTATGTTCATTAATGATATTACAGATGTTATAAATGTACATTTCTTTTTGTGTGCTGATGATCTAAAACTATACTGCCTCGTGGAGAAGATAAGTGATTGCGAGAACCTCTCAGCAAACTTAACACGGGTTTTTGAATGGTGTCATCGAAATAACTTGTCACTAAACCCGGATAAATGTAAAGTTATGTCCTACAGTTTAAAAATGAGTATTCCAAATATTTATTTCACGTCGCGGTAAACTTCTAGAAATCCATTCTGATAATGGCTCCAATTTTTTGGGAGCTCACAATAAATTTCTAGAGCTTCATAAACTACTTACTCACAAAGATCATAATTCTAAAATATCAGATTACTTAGCCCAAGAGGAAATTAAATGGTTCTTTATACCTGCCAAGGCGCCACACATGGGAGGCATTTGGGAAGCAGCGGTAAAATCGTGTAAATTTCATCTAAGGCGCGTTTTAGGTAATAGCTTTCTACGCTATGAGGAATTATACACTGTCCTTACTCAAATTGAAGCGTGTTTGAATTCGCGTCCTTTGACTGTTATCTCTGACGATCCCAATGATTTCGTTCCGTTAACACCTTCTCATTTCCTTCTTGGGGACTCACTCAAAGCTTTGCCCGAAGATGAAGCCATCGAAGAAAACATGAAACTATTATCTCGTTATAAAAGAATTCAATAACTTATTCAGCACTTTTGAAAACGCTGGTCTAGAGACTATCTCAGCCAACTTCAAAGTCGATATAAGTGGAACAAGTCCGG
>OV651828.1:17367720-17392733 GCA_927349885.1 Psylliodes chrysocephalus
AAATGGTTTGCAATATCCATCGGAAGATGTAATAAACATTTGTTTAAAATGTGAAAAATATTAAAAATTATGAAAGACTAAGAAAAAAATATCAGTTGATATCATCAGCACATTAGTTTTAAAAGAATTCATAAATTCTAATGTCTTTTGGAATATTATGCAGCACAGTTTGGACCAGTTTGTGTTGGATAATCATAGAATATTATTAATCAAGTGCATAGTTGATAAATATGTTAGTATCCGACTAACATATCTCACTAAAACTAGAGTTAATAAAGCTGCTAGCATAAGACATCAAAACAACAAAATAGTGTTGTTTAAAGGTCCATAAATATTTTTTTAAATAATAAAAATTTTTTGTAGTGTCTTATTAAGAATGGGACACAGAAAAACTGAAGAGTTACCTATAATTTTACCAAATTTGGCAAAAGTTTTTGGTGTCATAAGATACGTTACACTTATTTGAACTATAATTATATATTTTTTGATGTTTTTTAAGTAAATCATGTAGGTACTTTTATTGGGAACTTATAAGAAACTTCAAAATTAAAATGAAGAATATTCGCATTCTAAGCATAGTCTTATTTTTAATCAGACTCTTCAATTGTTCTGTATCCCTTTGTCAATGAGACACCTTGTATATAAACTTCCCACTTGAACAATTTTATATTTTTCAAGTATGTACAATACAGGTGTATCAGAAATTAAAGCAAAAAGACAACTTATAACAAAGGTTTAAATTTAGTAATGTCAAGTCATCCTTGCACCCTAAAAAAGTACCAATGAAGAAATTATTCCTCTAATGCAACCAAACAGTTATTTTTAGGATACGATTTTGTGTCAAATGTTATCCACAGTCACAGGCTTTCTTTTTAAATGGCATAACATTCAAAATTTTGGTCAAAACAATTTTCATCATTCACTTTTCTTGGAAATTCACAATGCATTATTAGGATTAAAAACATCAGTTTCTAGAAACTTTTTCACTATAACACTAACATTACTGATCAGAAAAAGTGGTTAAAGTTTTCTTTTTGTTATCACAAATCGCAACTGAATGCCTATTTTTAAAATAAAATATCTCTATAATTCAATTTGTATAGTTGTATGCTGTGCATCTGTGATATTGTTGTTTATTTTACATAGGTACCAATTATAGAAATCTTTAGTAAGTACTTGCTTGTACACAGAGCTTTTAAATTATTGTTTATATCATACGGTATATTCTATCACGTCTATAAACAATGTAACCATTAATATTCCATAGATCGTCAGGTTCGAGTGGTGTCAGCCACGTTTCAGTTATAAAAAAAAAACGTTGAAAAGGGTACATAATATAGAAGTAGAAACCTCCGGAATAATTTTGTTTTCTTAGTTTGGAAACACCTAGTGTAAATATAATACTACTTATACCACACGTTAGAATACATTTTTCATGTCACGCCACTGTCCTTAGGTAACTTTTCTCAGTTTGCGTCTGAGAAAGCGCACATAAATCTCCGAAATGAGTTTTTAAGTTGGGCATTAAAATATGTTTTATTTTTTTTTATCTTTTTCCCTTTATTATAAGTTCATGAGTTTTCCAACAAAGTGGTACATCTCCTGGAAAGACAAATAGCAGTATTAAACTTCGGCCCATTGTGAGAACTCGAGGGTATTTTCCTCCTATTTGTAGATGAAATTCTTTTACACTTCAATGGCGAAAAAGATCCGGATAAGTAAAAGAGAAATTGTGTCTGGAATTTAAAGAGACTACATCGATTTAAAACTACATGTGTCCATTTTAGATTTTTTAGTGAGTTGCTGGGAGTATTGATATTCTTTCTCGTTAAATAATTTAGGTTTTTGCTCGCGGAATCGCGTGTGTGGGTAATACTCATTTATTCGTTATGCGTACTTTATTTATAATATTTAGTTATACGCTCATGATGGTGTAATATTAATGATAGAAGTGTATAACGTCCTACGTGAAAGATATTTTGTCAGTAGAAGATATGGGGACAGTTTGGAACAAATTGCGCATTTGCGGACATAGCTACGAAGTTGGCTAATCTAACGACAGATAGCAGTCGACGTATCTGAAGTTAGATCGATTTTTGACATCTGTAGTTAGGTTAGCCAACTTTGTAGCTATGTCCGCGTATGCGCAGTTCAAAAGTGCTCTGAAGTGTCTCCATATCTACTTTTGTCCTTTCTGTTTTAACCAAATTTACTGTTTTTAGAGGACTTTCCGCACTGCCAGTAGGATCGTTGATAGCACTGAGTGATGGTGCAGACTTTTTTAGTTGCCAAATTTTGAATCTACAAGATGCACGACCTTTTTTTAGTTTTACAGAAACGATCAAATTGGATAATCGCGGGTATTGTTGTATATTTATTGTAAAATAAGCAATTTTTAAATAAAGCCAATTATTACTTAATTTTTTATTCATTAGATTAATGATTTTAGAGGATTATTTACTTGACTTTAGAGCAGAGCATGCAAGAATTTCATAGTACCCCCACTTTTAAAATTTATTTTGGAAATTATTCTGAAAGAAAAAATATGTGCGTGTAGGTAAAGGTAAGATTTGTGTTCCTCTGTAGTCACCTTTTTAAAATTTGAATGTATGGTTCAGAATAGGGCGAGAAGACTCATGACGATTTATAGCAGTACCTGATTTACATTTGTATCAAAACTTTTTAAGAAATTTGCCTGATTTTCATTCTGTGACCGGTTATGATACAACCAGCCAATTGTCTGGCATTTGGAAAAGAACCTGTTGGAAAAATACCTTGAACACCTTTACCATTTGGATGGATTTGGCACTGATCAGTAGGTACTCTGAAAACACATTTTCTAATCTTGAAAAATTGTTCATAAAACTTAATTCAAAAACTGACAATGTTACTTCCATTAACATAATAAATGTGAAGAAGGTGGCACGCTTCACGTTGTATCTGAATATTTACTACTTTTTGCTAGTAAACGTTAAGTAAAAATTCCAAAATTTTCAGAAGTACCCCGTGCTATGTATATCGTTTGTGTAAAGTGAAATTAATTGTTGATAACAGGTATGGAATAAAAACAATCATTATGGTTACAGCTACAAGTATTTATTAGGTTATATACACCACCGGGCATGATATATATTTTTATGCTTCCTATATCTATAGAACCTTCTATTCAATTTAACACGCACTTCCAAAAAAAAAAATTGATGTGTCCAACACATGACTTTCCTATCTAGTTATTACAGGCATTTTCCGGTTATTTTGTACAACCTATTGCAGCACCTCTGTAAATATTTAGAGGATAACTTAATATATACATTTTTCACATACATCTAACTCAAAACATTTTTCTATATACTCATTGCCAACGAAAATGCTAAAGAATTTAAATTTTATACATTTCCTCCAATTTTTCCATTACGGTCCATTTTAGAGAAATCATGTAAAAAATAAAAATCGCAAACATCTTTTAGTTTAACAATTTTCTTAAAAATCATAATTTTTTTATATTTTGAAAAATTTCTCGAATACAGACCATTTTAGGAAAATTTTGTATGCAACAAAAATTATAAAGAATAATATTACAAGTAACTTTTAATTAAAGAATTTTCTTCTCCAAACGTAAATTACAGATTTATTTTATAAAATATAAAACTGATCACCTGTAAAGTACCCCCCAGATGTTTCGACTCTGTCCAAAATTCAATCAGTTCACCTCATGCCGGAATAAAACTTAATTTTAAAATTTAATGTGTTTTTGAGTTTTCTTTATAATTCGAAATTTACACATTTTCTCAAATATCTCAAATACGGTCCATTTTAGAGAAATTATGTATAGGATAAAAATTATAGAGAATTATATTATAAACAACTTTTATTTAAACAATTTTTATAAAAAATTATTTTTTACATTTTGTCAAAGGACCCCGCACACCGCTTATGGAAAAATGGCGACCTGTTAAATGTCATAAATTTTTGATATATTGCAGTTCTCGAATTCTTAAGCAATAGTGTTCATGGGTCCATTCAAATCCTATGACTGGTTTTTGAGATAAACTTAAGAAATACCACTTATTTGAAAACTGTTATTTCAGGAGAAATATAATCGATTATAATTTTTTGTGCAAAATCTTATTGTTACAGCTTTTGGCATTCTACTAATATAGAAAGGGGTCAAAAATTAATTTCCTTTACAGGGTGGGCCACAAGTGAGTAAAGACATGTTTTTGATAAATACTTTTATTGTTCTAGAAGGTGAAAATATTTACTAAAAAATTAATTATTGCTATATTTATCATATTTGATAATAATACAAAATATATTGGGTGCCACTTATACAGGGTGATTCGTAAATATCGACATATGCCAATATATTTTTTATAAGTATTAACGTGAAACGCAGTATTTTTATGTGACTTTTGTTTATTAACCATATGCAGAATTATCCAATTTATTGACTACAGGGTGATTAAATAAATATATTGATAGTTAATTTATCGAATGTGACAAAAAAACTATTTTTTTTAAGCACCCTATACTTTTTTATTAGTCCTGTAAAAGTATGTATATTTTTTCACCGGCTTATCATCCGTCTTCTAGCAGATATTTTCTAAAATTATAGCTTTTTTCTATGATTGGTTTTTGAGATACAGGGTGTTAAACTTAAGAAATACCACTTATTTGATAACGGTTATTTCAGGAGAAAGCTGATCGATTATAATGTTTTGTGCCAAATCTTATTGTAACATCCTTTCGCATTCTACGAATATAAAAAGGGGTCAAAAATTATTTTTCTTTACAGGGTGAGCTACATTTAAGTAAGGACGTGTTTTTGATAATTACTTTTATTGTTCTAGAAGCTAAATATATTTACTAAAAAATATATTATTGCTATATTTATTATGTCTGATGATAATACAAAAGGTATAAGGTGCCATTTATACAGGGTGATTCGAAAATATTCACATAGGTCAATATGTTTTTTTTTATAAGTATTAATGCGAAACAGAGTATGTTTACGAAACTTTTGTGTATTTACCATATGTATAATTATCCAATTCATTAACTACAGGGTGATTTGATAAATACATTGATAGATAATTTATCGAATGTGTCAAAAATACAATTTTTTAAGCCCCCTTGTTCTGGAAAAGTAGACATATTTTTTCACTGGCGTTTAATTATTCCTTAGAAGACATTTTTCAAAAATTATAGGTTTTTTCTGAATGGTTTTTGAGAACTTAAAAAATTACCCTTTTTTATTACAATTATAATTTTGTGTATCTACTATTATTTTAACATCATTTGACACTCCACGCATACACACAGGCTTCCAAAAATATTTGTCTCTACAGGGTGAATCGTAAATAAGTAAGGACAAGTTTTTTGATAATTACTTTCATTGTTTTAATAGTTGAAAATATGTACAAAAAATTAATTATTGCTATATTTAATATTGTTAATGATAATACAAAAGATTTTAGGTGCCATTTATACAGAGTGATTCGATTTTTTTAATGAATGCGAAACTCCGTATTTTTAGTTGAGTTTTATGTATTTTTATAATATCAACATATTATGTAGAATTATCCAATTTATTGATTACATGGTGATTTAATGGATAGATTAATAGTGTATCAACAGAATTTGATAAGTCGCCCTGTACTTTTATTCCTATAAAGGTGTTTTTTTACTGGTGTATTAACCATTTTGTAGAAAATAAATTCCCAAAAATTACAGCTTTTTAATATGATAGGTTTTCGAGATACAGAACTTGACTTAAGAAATACCCACTTTGTGTTACTTGTTATTCCAGAAAAAAGCTAATCAATTGATTGCATTTTTTTGTAACTAATTTAATTCGACGAATTTACAAAAGATATGTTCATCAAAAAAATATGTTCATCTATAAAATGAGTAGCAAATAAGAAAAGATATATGTTTTTGGTAATTTCTTTTATTTATGTAACATATTATAGAGGTTGACTAGTAAAGATCAACGTAGCAATTCTTCTAAATGACTGGTATGTGTATGTGTATCTACAATAGTTATATTACTGTACAAGTAAGTATTGAATTATTAACATATTTATAACTATCACTTTTATTACATAGTAATTTATTAAATATATTAATAGTTGTTGTATCGAATGACATATTTTGGATATAAAAGAAAATGAATTATTACTAGATTTATTGCTTGAATGAGAAAAAACATGTTACGTACATGCGATATACACAGGATGAAAATGCATCAGCGGTAAGGGAATTAGATTAGATATATTTTATATATGTTACAAGTTTAAAGTGCAGTTTTAACTATCAATATATTTATTAAATCACCCTGTAGTCAATAAATTGTATAATTGGGCATATGGTTAATAAACACGTTAATACTTATAAAAAAAGATATTGGCCTATATCAATATTTACGAATTACTCTGTATAAATGGCACCTAATATTTTTGTATTAATTATTATTAGACATGATAAATATAGCAATAATTTATTTTATAGTAAATATTTTCACCTTCTAGAACAATAAAAGTAATTATCAGAAACACGTCCTTACCTATTTATGGCTCACCCTGTAAAAGAAAAGAATGTTTAACCTCTTTTTATATTTGTAGAATGCCAAATGATGTTACAATAAGATTTGATACAAAAAATTATAATCGATTAGCTCTCTCCTGAAATAACCGTTATCAAATAAGTGGTATTTTTTAGGTTTAACACCCTCTATCTCAAAAACCAATCATATAAAAAAGCTATAATTTTGCAAAATACTTTCTACAGGATAGATCATACGCCATTGAAAAAATATGTATACTTTTACAGGACTAATTTAAAAAAAATTGTTTTTTGACACATTTGATAAATTACCTATCAATATATTTATTAAATCACCCTGTAGTCAACGAATTGGATAATTGTACATATCGTAAATATACAAAAGTCACGTAAAAATAATGCGTTTCACATCAATACTTATAAAATAAAATATTGGCCTATGTCGATATTTACGAATCACCCTGTATAAATGCCACCTAATATCTTTTGTGTTATCATCAGAAATGATAAATATAGCAATAACTTATTTTTTAGTAAATATTTTCACCTTCTAGAACAATAAATGTATTTATCAAAAACATATCTTTACTTACTTGTGGCCCACCCTGTAAAGGAAAATAATTTTTGACCCCTTTTTATATTAGTAGAATGCCAAAAGCTGTAACAATAAGATTTTGCACAAAAAATTATAATCGATTAGCTTTCTTCTGAAATAACCGTTATCAAATAAGTGGTATTTCTTAAGTTTAACACCCTGTATCTCAAAAACCAGTCATAGGATGATAATGGTCCCATGGACAATATTGCTTAGGAAGTCGAGAATTGCAACATATAAAAAATTTACGACATTTAACAGGTCGCCACTTTTCCATAAGCGGTGTGCAGGGTCCTTTCTCGAATACGGACCATTTTAGGAAAATTTTGTATAGAACAAAAATTATAGATAATAATATTAGAAGTAACTTTTAAGCAGGCTTAAGAGGTAAAGGAGCCAATTATTATTGGATAAATTGTTCGAACAAGTTTTTAAACCCTAATCAAAAGGCGATATAGAATGGTTTTAAAAATAAAGGCTTGTGAAAATCATCACATGGTTTAACCTAAGTAATGCCAATGCTTCACAAACCAAAAAATTCAACGTGCTAATATTACTATCAGCTTTCGGTATTTCGTTCCAAGTTAAATCATTTCTCGTTTTTGTTACGCTACGAGTAGTAATAATAATAATAATAATAATAATATTTATTCAGAAAGCAGAATCCATATACATAAAATAGTGAAACACAAGAAGTTTTAACAAAAATACAAGGATTATCTACTATACTGAAAAGGAATCGTATTCATCGTAGCCTATCAGAAGACAGACTAAAATGGTTTTCAATACGCCCGGTCAAAATTAATAGTTTACCCTTGTGGGCCTCAGTCTCGATAAGGTGGGAACCACCATTTTAGCGTATCTCGAATTTAAAATGTAAGGGTACGCCCTTAAATAAAAACTAAACAATTTTTTACACTTTTCATTTATTTTTACAATACCTAGATACTATAATCTACAATCGTATCGGTTACATATTTATGTTGGTTAATTATTTTACACTTATTTAGCACAGCAGCAAGTAAATAATGCTTTAAATTGATTGACTTCTTTCTTACACTTACAGGGGCCCCACGAGTACGTTTACACCCTACGGGTATTAAACGTCCTACATCCGCCAGTCTTCACGTACCAACACATTCACAGTCATAACATAATATATTATGTATGTGTGACGGGGTCCATCAGATCGAAGATATAATTAAAAAATAATTAATGCATGCAAATTTATTGAACTGTAGGTAAACAACACTTTTCTGAAAGACCTGCGTAGGATGTTATGCATAGGTAGTCACCCATTTGACCTTCAGACGAGTCACTGACCAATAGAAAAACCGTGGTAATAATATGTTGGCTAGCAAATAATGTAGTTGCGTACCATACAGAATATCTAGGGAAAAAGTCAATTATTACTTTTTTTACTTATACGAGGGCGATTCAAATTTTGTTTGTAATCCTAGTTGAATTAAAACTTTAATTAAACAATATACTTCTTCATCTAAGTCAAATGAAAGATATATTTCTAAAAGAAGATTTTTTAACCAAATTTGTGGACGGTTGAAACCGAAATATTTACGTTAAAATTTTCTTTTCGGCCATAAGGGCTATACAAATGATTTTTTTAAACAATTATAAAAAATCTCCCTACAAAATGCTAATTGTGCATTAGACCAAAAAATTTGCATTTTTTTCTATATACGGTGGTGTCAGTGTCCTTTTGCACTATCTAATTTTGTATTATTTCCGGAATAAGAGTTAGCTTATCATCCCTGAAAAATTTTGCTATTTTCTTGTGAGCTTCATAATACCTTCTTTATAAAAGGTTTTTGGTTGGGTAGCAAGCCAGTTTTTTGCAACGATCTCCACTTCGTCATCGTCTTCAAACTTTAGGCCGCCCAAAACTTCTTTGAGAGATCTAAATAAATAAAAATCGCGAGAAGACAAGTCAGGGGCTATAGAGACGCTAAGGTTTTGTTTCTCAGTGCAATTTGACAAGTGTGTCTTGATTATTTGCGCGCTATGTGGTCGAGCGTAACTATGAAGAAGAATCACGCTTCTGATCGTTAGGTTTCGTCTTTTTGATGGAAAGCTGTCTTAAGTTTCTTAGATAAAAGTTTGACATAACTGAAACACTTAAGATTTAGAAAGAACTTCTACATATTGTTGACGAAGTCTTAAAATTTCAGATGTTTTAACATTCTCGTTCCAAAGAAATTTTATAATATAATAATTCGTTGCGTAACAGAAATATGAACTGCTTGTTCTGTCATATTTGACAGATGAACTGCTTGTTCTGTCATATTTGACAGAATTAATAGAAACAATTGAAACTTCAATGACGGCAAGTAATGTTTCTAGACAGTCCCCTTAAGCAGGGGTGGCCAACTTTTTTTGTTTATGAGGTGTATTTTTTATCTTAAAAGTGCATTTCAGCGAGGTATCAAAAGATAAGTAAAATAAATGTATTTGTTTATTTTCACATCGCGTGGTATTTGGAAAGATTATTTAACAATATAAACTAGTGATGTGATAAAACGTTTTTTCAAATAAAAAAACAAAATATGTATTTTTCTTAAATATATAAATATTTTCATAATATATTACAAAAGTATTATTTTTGTTGTTTTTAATGAAAAAATAAACAATACAATTTATGACAAGCTCACACTATGGTTGTAGTACCGGTCATAACTTACTAATCAGTCATATGGTGGCACAAGACTAAAAGCATAACAGCTAACAGAAAATTAGACAAGGTACAAAGACTAGCCTGCCTAATAATAACAGGGGCATTTAGAACTACGCCCACAGCAGCAATGGAGCTACTGCTAGGTCTTCCTCCACTACACCTTGTGGTAGAGAAGGAGGCTATGGCGGCGGCATACAGGCTGTTTACTAATGGATTTGAATGGGAACTTTCGAGAAAAGGACACCACACAATGATATTAGAGAAATTAAAACAAAATCCGGTACTAAGAATGCCATCGGATAGAACGCCCATTACTCACGACTTCAGGAAACCTTTTGATATTCAAATACCAGAAAGGGCCAAAAGCCGGGAAAAAAGGGAAAAACAAAACGAATCAATCTGGTATACAGACGGTTCGAAAATGAAAAATAGCACAGGAGCTGGGATCTACCATGTGAACTCAGGAAGGACAGTTAGTTTGAACCTGGGGTCACTGACAACAGTCTTCCAGGCTGAAGTAACAGCAATAAATGTCTGCGCCAAAGTCATGCTAAATGACTCTCTTAGAGATAAGAGAATCGTTATCATGACAGACAGTCAGGCAGCCCTTGAAGCACTAAAAAGGGTAGAAGTACAATCTAAATCAATATTTGATTGCCAACAATCTCTCCAGGCTCTGGCAGAACATAACAAGGTTACCCTTGAATGGGTGCCAGGACATGAGGGAGTGTTTGGAAATGAGAAAGCAGACCTCCTAGCAAGGAAGGGAGCGGAAAAAACTCTTATTGGACCAGAACCCACATGTGGTATCTCATACCAACATGTTAAATGGGTGTTAAAGGAACAAATAAAAAGAGAACACCATAGGCTCTGGATGGAACTTCCTGGACTTAGACAGTCCAAAAGATTCATAGAGGGGCCATCCACGAGCAGACATCAACTGCTAAACCTTAGCAGAAGCGAACTCAAGGCCATAATAGGACTCCTTACGGGACACTGCGGCCTTAGAAGACACCTTAATCTCTTAGGGATATCTGATGACTCCCTATGCAGAATATGTGAAGAGGAGGACGAAACTCCTATTCACATACTATGCCACTGCCGGAACCTTAAATGGGAACGGGAATGGTACTTCGGGGTACAATATCCGGAACCTGAAGAAATCGTGAAAGCGCCCATCAGACATATTCTTGAATTCATCAAGAAAATCAATCTGATGGGATAGAAACTGTGAGGGGTACAATAAGCCTAGAGCTTCAGTACAAGTGGGCTTTGAATCACGCCCTAATTCAGATGATGATGATGATGACAAGCTCAAGTGTCGCCATCTAGAGTGTCTTAAAGTCACTATAGCAGCATACAAACTCCAAAGTTAGATTGATTCTGATTATAATGATTTGAAATATTAAGTAGTGTAGGTTAGGTACCTTCTTTGACGTCTGAGGTTTAGACTTTGCCTTTTTTTAATAATAATAAAAAAAACTATTTTAGTTGTATTGTTGTGTTAATATTCATAGATACTCATGTAGTGTATGTTTATTTTAAAAAAAAGTTTTTATTTTGTGTTTGTATTATACAGTGGCGATTGATAAACAGAATATTGGAGGTTTACAGTGACAAAACATAGATCTCATTACATATGTAGGTAAAAAACTTTCGGTATTTTAGAAAGCTTTAAAAAGGTATGATATACCTTTTAGCAAAGTATAATATATTTTTTTAAAACAATGAATGTTTTTAACCTACATCTGTGCTGAGATACATATTTTGTCACTGTGAACCTCTAATATACTGATCCCGAGCCGCTACTGGTATTGTAAATACCTCTATTATAAATAAAGATTTTAAAAAATAGCTAAATTTTTCTTTTTTATAAACAACATTTGCTGTTTCCGTAAGATAAAGTCGAAATTTTTCAGAATTTGTTTTGTTTGTTACAATAAAAGAAAATTGCCATTGGTTGATGTATTATTATATTGTTAAATAATCATATTCAATCTGAATTGAACTAGTACTGTTATTTGTTTCGAAAGCAATTGCCATTTTTACTTTCCTATCTGTATACAGATATAAGGAAAGTATAGGAATCATGATTTTTTTCGACCTCGAGTTTTCGACGGATTTTTACGTTTTGAGGTCCCCTGAATCCGTTTTGACTATTTTCGCGATGATGTCTGTCTGTGTGTGTGTGTGTGTTTGTGTGTGTTTGTGTGTGTTTGTGTGTGTGTGTGTGTGTGTGTGTGTGTGTGTGTGTGTGTGTGTGTGTGTGTGTGTGTGTGTGTGTGTGTGTGTGTGTGTGTGTGTGTGTGTGTGTGTGTGTGTGTGTGTGTGTGTGTGTGTGTGTGTGTGTGTGTGTGTGTGTGTGTGTGTGTGTGTGTGTGTGTGTGTGTGTGTGTGTGTGTGTGTGTGTGTGTGTGTGTGTGTGTGTGTGTGTGTGTGTGTGTGTGTGTGTGTGTGTGTGTGTGTGTGTGTGTGTGTGTGTGTGTGTGTGTGTGTGTGTGTGTGTGTGTGTGTGTGTGTGTGTGTGTGTGTGTGTGTGTGTGTGTGTGTGTGTGTGTGTGTGTGTGTGTGTGTGTGTGTGTGTGTGTGTGTGTGTGTGTGTGTGTGTGTGTGTGTGTGTGTGTGTGTGTGTGTGTGTGTGTGTGTGTGTGTGTGTGTGTGTGTGTGTGTGTGTGTGTGTGTGTGTGTGTGTGTGTGTGTGTGTGTGTGTGTGTGTGTGTGTGTGTGTGTGTGTGTGTGTGTGTGTGTGTGTGTGTGTGTGTGTGTGTGTGTGTGTGTGTGTGTGTGTGTGTGTGTGTGTGTGTGTGTGTGTGTGTGTGTGTGTGTGTGTGTGTGTGTGTGTGTGTGTGTGTGTGTGTGTGTGTGTGTGTGTGTGTGTGTGTGTGTGTGTGTGTGTGTGTGTGTGTGTGTGTGTGTGTGTGTGTGTGTGTGTGTGTGTGTGTGTGTGTGTGTGTGTGTGTGTGTGTGTGTGTGTGTGTGTGTGTGTGTGTGTGTGTGTGTGTGTGTGTGTGTGTGTGTGTGTGTGTGTGTGTGTGTGTGTGTGTGTGTGTGTGTGTGTGTGTGTGTGTGTGTGTGTGTGTGTGTGTGTGTGTGTGTGTGTGTGTGTGTGTGTGTGTGTGTGTGTGTGTGTGTGTGTGTGTGTGTGTGTGTGTGTGTGTGTGTGTGTGTGTGTGTGTGTGTGTGTGTGTGTGTGTGTGTGTGTGTGTGTGTGTGTGTGTGTGTGTGTGTGTGTGTGTGTGTGTGTGTGTGTGTGTGTGTGTGTGTGTGTGTGTGTGTGTGTGTGTGTGTGTGTGTGTGTGTGTGTGTGTGTGTGTGTGTGTGTGTGTGTGTGTGTGTGTGTGTGTGTGTGTGTGTGTGTGTGTGTGTGTGTGTGTGTGTGTGTGTGTGTGTGTGTGTGTGTGTGTGTGTGTGTGTGTGTGTGTGTGTGTGTGTGTGTGTGTGTGTGTGTGTGTGTGTGTGTGTGTGTGTGTGTGTGTGTGTGTGTGTGTGTGTGTGTGTGTGTGTGTGTGTGTGTGTGTGTGTGTGTGTGTGTGTGTGTGTGTGTGTGTGTGTGTGTGTGTGTGTGTGTGTGTGTGTGTGTGTGTGTGTGTGTGTGTGTGTGTGTGTGTGTGTGTGTGTGTGTGTGTGTGTGTGTGTGTGTGTGTGTGTGTGTGTGTGTGTGTGTGTGTGTGTGTGTGTGTGTGTGTGTGTGTGTGTGTGTGTGTGTGTGTGTGTGTGTGTGTGTGTGTGTGTGTGTGTGTGTGTGTGTGTGTGTGTGTGTGTGTGTGTGTGTGTGTGTGTGTGTGTGTGTGTGTGTGTGTGTGTGTGTGTGTGTGTGTGTGTGTGTGTGTGTGTGTGTGTGTGTGTGTGTGTGTGTGTGTGTGTGTGTGTGTGTGTGTGTGTGTGTGTGTGTGTGTGTGTGTGTGTGTGTGTGTGTGTGTGTGTGTGTGTGTGTGTGTGTGTGTGTGTGTAACGCATAACTCATGAACCGATACACAAAAAACACCAAATTTTAAACTTAAGCTTTGTTTCAGCGTCCAATGAGCTGATTAGATTTTGGGCAGAGTCGGAACATCTGGGGGGGTACTTTATAGGTGGTCATTTTTATATTTTATGGAATATATCTGTTATTTACGTTTGGAGAAGAAAATTCTTTAAATAAAAGTTACTTCTAATATAATTATCTATAATTTTTGTTTTATGCAAAATTTTCCTAAAATGGTCCGTATTCGAGAAATTTGATAAAATGTAAAAAAAATAATTTTTTATAAAAATTGTTCAAATAAAAGTTGTTTGTATTATAATTCTCTATAATTTTTATTTTATACATAATTTCTCTAAAATGGACCGTATTCGAGATATTTGAGAAAATGTGTAAATTTCGAATTTTGAAGAAAACTCAAAAACGGATAAAGAAAAAACATTAAATTTTAAACTTAAGGAACAAGCAAAAGAGGGTGAATAAACAATAAAATAAAAATAATTGAACAAGAGGGAAGTAACAAACACACAAAAGACTTTTACAAGAAAATTAAAGAACAGAACAAAATCTACAAAGGCAAACCAAAGGGAATAAAAAAGGAGAAGTGATACTGGAAGATAAAGATGAAGAATACAAGCACGTGTGGATAGATTACTTTAAAGATCTCTTAATCGATCCGGATACAGAAGAATCTGAAATGATAGAGGAAATAGAAGAAAGGGATGTAATTGATGACCCAACAAGAGAAGAAATAGAAAAGGTCATTGGGAAAAATACAAATGGAAAATCACCAAGAAAAGATGGAATTAACATTGAATTCATTAAATATGGAAGTAACAAATTTAAAAAAAGACTATTTTCTCTAATTCAGAAAATATGGAGAGAAAGTAGGAAGTAGGAGAGGTGATAATCCATAAAAAGGTGACCAACAAATTATATATATATATATATATATATATATATATATATATATATATATATATATATATATATATATATCTTACTATAGATAGAGCGTCCGTACATTCTTAAATCGCATTCATTGGAGCGTCCAGGTATTTAGAGCGTCCGTATATAGACGCTCTAAGACGGTGCCCATTAAAAATTTTTCCAGAGGTCTATAATGACGTCAGAAACGTGATGGCAAAATTTTTGAGAGACGCCAAAATGATGAAAAAATGCATGAAAATAATACGGCTCGCGTATACTTTAGTTCAATACTATTGCTACCAGAGGCACTTGCAGCGCTGATGTATATAGAAAGTATACGATTTCCTTGATACCCATTCGATTCTAGAGCGTCCACTGACTTGGCATCGTTGCTTTGGAAGCTAATGTTGTAAAATAAATTAAAGTTGATTTAATAATCTTAGTTGGCCTGGTAGAAGTCTTAGTATATTATAAAATTTCTCTCAAGAAGCCGTCCGTCCGTCCGTCATTTTTTGTGAGCGTTTAAAGGGGATTGAAAATTCAAAAAATCGTAAATCAAAAACGAAAAATATCAACTTGAAATTTTTAAGAAAAATCAAACTCTATAAGTGGACAAAATGTGTTGATTATGAAAAAAATCTAATAAACAATGGGGGGTTTAAGGGGAGTTAAAACTTTAAAAAATCATAAGTCAAAACCGAAACATATCAACATGAAGTTTTTTAGAAAAATCAAGCTCTATAAGAAGACAAAGGCTATTAATTAAAATAAAACGAATAAAAATTGGAACTTTAAAGGGAGGGGGGGTGGATTTGAAAAAAATATAAATCAAAATTGAAAAACAATATCAACTTTTTTAGGAAAAATCAAAGTCTATAAATCAAGCTCTATGAGGGGACACCGAATATTGATTATGAAAAAAAATCTGATTAAAAATGGGGGATATAAGGGTGGGGGTGGAAACTTAAAAAAACATTATAAATCAAAATCGAAAAACAATATCAACTTGAAATTTTTAGGAAAAATCAATTTTAAGAAAAAATCAAGCTCTATAAGGGGACGAAGCATATTGATTTTGAAACAATCTGGTTAAAAGTGTTAAAAAAAAAATCATAAATCAGAAACGAAAAACAACTTGATATTTTTAAGAAAAATCAAACTCTATAAGTAAACAAAGTCTGTTGATTATGAAAAAATCTAAAAAACAATGAGGGTTTAAGGGGGGTTAAAATATAAAAAATCATAAGTTAAAACAGAAACATGATAACAACATGAAGTTTTTAAAAAAAATCAAGCTCTATAAGAAGCCAAAGGCTATTGATTAAAAAAAAACGAATAAAAATTAGGGATTTAAGGGGAAGGGGGGCGAAATTTAAAAAAAAATCATAAATCAAAATTGAAAAACAATAACAACTTGAAATTTTTAAGAAAAATCAAAGTTTATAAGTTGGCGATGTCTAATGATTAAGAAATAAATTTTGATAAAAAATGGGTGGTTTATGAGGGGTTGAAACTTAAAAATCATAAATCAAAAACGAAGCATGATATCAACATGAAATTTTCAGAAAAATCAAGCTCTATAAGGGGACAAATACTATTAATTAAAAAAAATACAATTAAAAATGTGTGAATTAAGGAAGGGGGAGGGGTTGAAACCTAAAAATAAATCATATCAAAATTGAAAAACAATATTAACTTGAACGTTTTAAAAAAAATGAAACTCTATAAGTGGACAAAGCCTATTGAAAAAAGTGTGGGATTTAAGGGGGGGTTAAAAAAATCATAAATCAAAAACGAAACATGATATCGAAATGAAATTTTTAGGAAAATCAAGCTCTATAAGGGGACAAAGACCATTGATTAAAAAAAATCCGATTTAAAATGGGAGATTCAGGGGGGAAACTTAAAAAAATAAAAAAGAAAAAAAAATATCAACTTAACATTTTTAATAAAAATCAAGATTTATAAGAGGACAAAGCCTATCGATTATAAAAAAATCTAATAAAAAATGGGGGGTTGAAGGGAAGTTAAAAAGAATCATAAGTCAAAAACGAAACATGATATCATCATGAAATTGCTCTGTAAGGGGACAAAGATTATTGATTTAAAAGAAATCTGATTGCAAATAGGAGTAGTAAGGGGGATTGATTAGGAAAAAATCAAATTATTATTATTATTATATGATGTCATCGGCTTCAACTACTAATGGTTATATCGCCTCGTTTCTGTGCAGGCTTTGTTATTGTTTCCCAGCGCCACTTTAGGAACAGCACTGTTAATTAGAACCCGACAATGAGTGGTCGAGTAGGAAATCCTACCAAGGCATCAGAATTAATTTTAAATAAATTAATTAAATAAAAAAATCCCGGCCAACGGTGGAATTCGAACCTGGAACCATTATGTCCACAGGCAGGGACTCTACCACTGAATGGTATTGATATCCCTATGACATTTAACGAATTGATTATAAAGGGTCAAATCCAACTTATTATTATGCGTCAGGCAAATTCTTGATTTAAAAGGAACTAGACTCTCTGCATTCCTTGTATTGTAGCTATGATAATTATTATTCGAATCCAATGAATTACGTTTTTTAAAAATTTCTTTTAATGATTCCAGTATATACAGACAAGGCAATGGAAGAATCACGTACCTTTTAAATAGCATGTCGAGTTCTGCACCGTCAATGATCCTCAAGGCAGCTTTTTGGAGAATAAAAGCCTTCTGAGAGTGATAACTGCCGCCCCAGAACATGACACCATAATTCAGATGGCTATGTATGATTGCATAATAGACTGTTCTTAGTACTGATTTTTCTGAAAAACTCGATATTTGCCTGAGTGCAAAAATTTGGGACGCCAATTTCGAACAGACATTGTCTACATGGTGCGACCAATTTAAACCGGCATCGAGCATTACTCCTAGCAGGTTTACTGACCCAGCTACTTTGACTTTACTAGATGAAAAAGTAACGTTTTGAGTTTTGACATTATTTAACTTTAAATCGTTTGCAGCAAACCATTCATTAGAGGACGGTAAACAAGTTCTGCTCGAGATCGTGTCATCTTTGGATAGGATAGTCGTATCATCTGCGAACATAACACTAGTACAGTGTTTCATGATACGCGGTAAGTCATTAATATATATTAGAAATAGAACAGGGCCCAATACAAATCCCTGTGGAACCCCTCTTAAAATGGGAGCCAATTGTGACTCCACATTATCGAGAAACACGCACTGTAATCTGTTCGTCAGATATGAAAAAAATAAGGCAAGTTCCTTTCCCCTTATGCCATAGTACTCCATTTTTTCCAAAATAATATCAATGCTTACACAGTCGAAGGCCTTAGTGAGGTCACATAATACCGCAGTAGTACTCGAGCCCTCGTCAAAGCCACCGACTATGTAATCAATTACTTTTGCGACTGCTCCTATTGTAGATCTATGCCTTCTAAACCCAAATTGGGCTGGCGAGAATAATTTTTTATTTTCAAAATAGTTAACTAATTTCTCTTTTAGCTTTACTTCAAATATCTTACCGATAACAGGTGTAATGGCAATTGGCCTATAATTATCAGCATCATTAGAATCACCTTTTTTAAAAAGTGGCAATACCTTACTAATTTTAAGTTGGTTAGGCCAATTTCCTTCGATTATGCATTGGTTATATAAAATATTAAGTGGTTTAATGAGGGATTCTATAGAGGCCTTAATCATGGGACTACTGAGGCCATAGTAATCCGTGCATGGCGTATTTTTAATATGAAGTATAGCCTCTCTTACGTCAGATTCAGAGACTGGACCCATAAAAAACGAATACGGGGGCTTCGGTGTCATTTTAATAAAATCATTAGAGGAAATATTATTATCGTTTTCGATTGTTTGAATAACCTTCTCTGCTACATTGAAGTCTTCAGATGTTAGATTCGATGTACTGGATGATTTGTTGTTGGATTTTCTTTCTGCGTTTACAATATTCCAGATTGTTTTATTTTTATTTTCTGATGCAGCTATTCTTTTATTGTAAGCGTTACGTTTCTCTAATCTAATTGACCTCCTATAGTTTTTGCGCGATTCTAACGAATTGGTTTTTTTGAATCTAGATTTGTTTAGAAATACTTGATTTCGCTGTACCCGCAGTTCCTCATTAAACCACAAAATCTTTTTGTCACCACTGCGAATTTTTTTTATGGAAAAGCATAGATCTACAATAGGACATAAAATAGTAAATATTATATTACAAATCTCCTGGGAGCAGTAATTTCCCATTTCTAGTCCATGCCAACTAATTTCAGATAACTTTTCTGCGAACTGTAAAATTGTACGTTCATTAATAAATCTTTTGTTGACATAACTGGTATCACTTAAAATATTAAAGTCTTTTATCTCCAAAAATAAAGTCAAATGGTCGGCTATGTCGGCATCAATGACTTTTGATATTATAACTTCCGGATTTATATTGGAAATAATATTGTCCAAACATGATTTAGAAGTGGGAGTTATTCTAGTTGAAACTGTGATGTAATGTTTCATACCATACATATTTAATATAATAATTAAATCAAGCGAATGCTAATTTAAACTATTAGAATCAACATTAAAATCACCGATAAAAATTAGGTTTTAAATTTTTTATATAAATAATTAAATTTAGAAAATACGTTTTGAATATTGATATGTCCCCATGGGAGGAGGATCTGTATACTGTTACTAAGGCATAATTTTTATTTATCAATTCTACACCACAGAATTCTGCATGAAAAGGCTGGCAAAATTTTGAAACGTCAATAACTTTTAATGAAATATTATTCTTAGAAAAAAACAATAATAATAATAATTAAAAACAATCAGAATTAAATTACAATCAATATTGCATAACTAAATTATTCACTTTCTGCCGCACTCTCTGCGCTACCGAAATGATAAATTAACGCTCTGCAGGTCTATCGTTATGTATCAAAATATATCTTTAACACAGTTAAACAAAAACTTAAACTGCCTATCATTAAAATATATGACAACACCGCAAAACGCTAATTGACGCCACAAAAGCGGTCAAATATACGTAAATTTGAATATTGGTGACGCTGCAATGTGTATCAATTGAAATGACGCCCAGGTGTCGATAAAGTAAAAGTAACGATTTGTGTTTTCCTTTCAATTTAATGTTATCCGCCTAATTTAAGCTGCTTCTTCCAACAGCAACGAGTATATATGTCTAAAATAAGTAGATCAAGGGTAAACAGACATGGGCGCTTTAAAGCGCATCTTTATCGGGACGCTTCAATGATACAGAGATGTAAATATATATATATATATATATATATATATATATATATATATATATATATATATATATATATATATATATATATATATATATATATATATATATATATATATAATTTAAAAATAATCTCAAATTATGAGGAAAAGTCAGATTACTAACTAATAATGTTTAGATTGTTTTCAACGTATTAAAAACAAAACAAATATTACACTAACTAAAATATTCATTTATTAATAGTTGTAATGCTTGAAAACAGTATGATGTTGATAATAATAATTACACTTAATACAAACTCAAATAATAAAAAGTGATATTGACTCTTGTACAAGGTTTTGATCCGAACTTACAAATGATAAAATTATTGACAAAAGTGAACACCCATTTCAAATTACCACGAGCCGCCACTGCCCAACACCAAGCGTACTACTAACTAATTCCACTGTGACATCAACACTTTTACATAAATGTTTGTCTGTAAATGATTTAAAACATTTAAATATTAATGTTTTTTCATTAACTGTTAAAGGACCGATTTTTCGTCGTTTACGCGGCCCTTCCAAATTTTCCATGATCCCACTAGAATTCACACTGCACCTTTCAAGTTGCAACTAAACGACATTTAGTAAACTGTCAAGAATACACAACTTGGACCTCCTTACTAAATGGAAAACCTATAATCGCATTTTCGGTGAAATTTGTTGGGAAGGTATTTATCTACTTATCATTCGATTACTGTAAGAAATTCTTGGAATTAAAATAAAACAAAATTGTCAAATAGATACTTATTGAAAATAATCTTAAGATACGGCTATGTAATCTTTAATACACAGGGCTTTTGGCCTGTCCAAACCTTTTTCTATTGTTCTGTACAGCTTATGTTTATAAAGGACCAATAAAAGACCCAAAACTTGTAATAGCTCAGGTACATTTATTACAATTTTAGGAAATATTTAGATTATTCTGTAAAAATATTTAAAATGACCGTACTAAGTTTTGCATTAGAAATGCTGTTTTATTACTCTCTCATAAAAATAGACTTATTGAAACTATTCCTCACCATTTATTGAAATCATAATAATGCTTCGTGAATTGGAGATTTTTACAATTATCAGATAATGGTATCCAGTTTTTTTTTTTTTTTAGTAAAAATAAATAAATGTTATAGTTATGAACATATCATATAAAAAATGTAACCAGTTGACCTTGGAGTTCCAAATTTCAATCGGAACGTAACTAATTTAACTACCGACGTCTCTAAATCGAAGACCTCGTCGAAGACAGTAGACAAAAAGAGGCCGTCGGCCGTGGCGCTGTGTACTCCCTACGGCACCGTTGCCATGCCAACGATGCGTATACACGATTTCGGTACACAGCGTAGCTGTGGGAAATCAGAGCCCCAAGAAGCAATCAACAGTTCGATAGATATATAAAATGACAGGATTCAGAGAGAAAAAGGGCATAATGAAAAGGATGCAATTTGTAGGATGCATCTCATATTTTTATTTTTGAATTGCTGCTGCAGGCCGTACAGCTGGTGGTGATTTTTAAGAAATTAGTTCGATGTCCACTGATGGGTAGTAATTTTTTATAGTTTTACTCGTTCAATCAGATTTAAACCGATAATAGCGAGCAGAGAGAAAACATGTTCATATAAGCACTAAACTCTGCTGCATTAAAAGGTTTTTACTGAAGTAAAATAAATAAAAAAACGTAGTATTAAAGATACAATGGGGTCTATTCTGTAACAATGGGCCATGTTCACATGTGAGATATGCTGTTTTATAAATTATATTGTAATAGTTAGTCGCTATACAAGTTATTCTAAATAGTCAGTTCGTTAAAAAAGCCAAAAGTTTTTAAATTAAGCCCAATTGAAATTTAAAATTTGAAATTATACGTCATCGGGAATAGACCAATCATCTTGTGTCGAAGTTTTTTTTGTTATACAAAACCAAGCCAACGAACAAACCGACACACAGAATGTCGAAGTGAACGCACATCTAAGTGACATTAAAATTGACACCACCTAACACCTAACCTTAGTTTTTTGTTTTGGTTTAATTTTATTATTAATATGAATTTATCAGCTGGATTTATAAAAGTTATAAAAGTGTTTTACCCATTGTAAACGAAAATATGATTACCGAGATGATTGCTGCATTTTTTAACAATACTCAGTTTACAAAAAACTGAAAGGTAAGAATTTGTTTTAATAGTAGGTAGTTACAGTTTATATGGAGCAATACACCTTATAGTAAAACATATTTATCTCAGGTTTTATTTTTAGATCTGCCAAGCAAGAATATGGAGATAATTACTTTTTCCATAAGAGAGAATAAGGAGACAAATTACACCTAAACATAAAGTACGGCAAAAACCTTATGATGTAGTTGTTGTAATTAACAAAAATGAAATTTTTAGTGCACAATGCTTAGGAGGCTGTATCTCAAGGTTTGTAATATTTATTATGCTTTTTTGTTTTTATATCTCATATATAATAAACAGTGTATAAGGCCCTTTATTCCTATTAAATATTTTTTTTCAAAAATTAATAAAACTAGAATGTAAAACTTTCTATTTTTCTTAAACGAGGTTTTGCATATTCACGATATCCTCTATTAAATATAAATTAAATAAAAACGTAATACTATTACGTTTTTATTATTCGAGTAACGAACTACTATTATTTATTATTTAGAGTATCAGAAGTCTTAACGATTATCTGCCACTCAATTTCCAATTAAATTGGATACATTTCTGCTTTCGTTCATCTGGCAAGTAATTTTATTTACTACCAGCTTTTTCTATCGCGCCGTTCAGAAATAGGATGGGCACTTAATTACATACTTTCCGCCAGTTTAATCAAATTACTTTTTAATTTCTTGTAAATCAAACCCGTTAAATCACGAAATTGGGTTTTCAGGCTATTCAATATTATTAAATTCGTAATAGTTCTTACAATATCAAAAGGCGCACCAAGTGGAAATACTTTAAAGGGGTCAAGTTGGTTAACTGGAACCTAATTTTACAACACTTAAATTTGCAACTTTGTACGAAACGTACCTGTAAAGAAAATTGGTCAAGATTCTATGGGTATGCAATTTAGACCTTTGTAAATCAACTGCAATAACGGCTTAAAAACAAAAATGTTTTTCTGAGCTCAAAGGGAATTTTTTATTTTTTTTTTGTTAATAGATTCCAGTTACCCAGGAATTTGAGGTAACTGGAACTAGGTAGTGTAATTATGTATTTGTACAATGAAGAAAATTTTGAGGTAACTGGAACGTTTCGTAAAGCATCACAAATACTCGTTTAAAATTTAATTAATTTATCCTAAAAAATAGCCGAGAAAATGAAGATGTTAAAAATCCTCTAAGTATTGAAGAAAAAACGCTTTCAAAATAAGTGATTAAACAACAAATGAAACAACTAAACTAAAGTGGTGTAAAGTATTTAATGATATTTTTTCATTTTAGGTACCATACGAGGTCTGATCAAAAAATAACAATTATTTTCAATTTTTTTAAAGAAGTATTTATTTATTCATCAATAACTATCTTGTCTCCTTCAAAGTAATCCCCCTCACATATAATACACTTATGCTAGCGTTTTTTTCAATCCTCGAAACACTTCTGAAACGTGCTTTTTGGTATCGCCAACAGCTCCTGTTTCGATTTTTCTTTTATCTCCTCAATCGTAGCAAAACGCTTTCCTTTCATCGGTGTCTTCAGTTTTGGGAAGCGGAAAAAGTCAGCGGGGGCCAAGTCCGGTGAATACGGTGGTTGAGGCATGATAACGGTTTAGTTTTTGGCCAAAAATTCACGCACAAGCATCGATGTGTGATCTGGTGCGTTATCATGGTGTAAAATCCATGATTGTTTTTTCCACAATTCTGTGCGTTTCTGACGAATTGCTTCGCGCAAACGGCGCATAACTTCAAGGTAGTATTCTTTATTGACCGTACGACCTTATGGCAAGAATTCATGATGCACCACGCCATTAGGGTCGAAGAAAACAGTGAGCAAAACCTTCACATTTGACCGAACTTGACGTGCTTTTTTCGGTCTTGGCTCTTATGGACGCTTCCATTGGGATGATTGGGCTTTGGTTTCAATGTCATAGCCATACACCCATGATTCGTCACAAGTTATGACCTTTTTGAGGAAATCTGGATCATCGTTGACGATGTTCAACAGCTCCTGAGCGATGTCCATGCGACGTTGTTTTTGCTCAAAATTTAGCAATGTTGGAACAATCTTCGCTGCCGCACGTTTCATGCCTAAAACATCCGTAAAAATTGCTTGGCATGAGCCAAACGATATGCCAACATCATCAGCAACCTCTCTGATAGTGATTCGACGATTATCCAAAATCATTTTCTTCACTTCTTCAATGTTTTCATCGGTTGTTGACGTGCTCGGGCGACCAGGACGAGCATCGTCATTGACATCTTCTCGGCCTTCCTTAAACCGGTTATACCACAATTGAACTTGTGTTATGCTCATAGTAGACTCGCAAAACGCCAGTCAACATTTCAAATGTCCTTGCGCATTTAATTTCATTTTTTACACAAAACTTAATACAGTTTCTTTAGTCCATTTTTTCGAAGAGTAAAAAATCGAAGAGCACACCAAAACACGACTAACCTTTTTATCTGTCAAAAACAAACTGATAATCCAAAATGGCTGATATTGCCAACATATATAACAGATATGTGTACCAACATAATAGAAAAAAATGCGAAAATCGAACATACGTAACTCACGAAATTTGAAAATAACGGTTATTTTTTGATCAGACCTCGTATATGATCCCCTATTATTATTTTGTTGGGGCTCATGGATAACTTTTACTATGTCTATTTCGTCATATGCTAGGATATCGGGATTTTCAGGCCAACTCTAAGCAAACACCCCACTTCTTATTATGGGAGATATGATGATTTCTGTATCTTTTACTTCCAACTTTTTTCCAGAATACATTT
>OV651828.1:17393233-17445224 GCA_927349885.1 Psylliodes chrysocephalus
TTAAGGCTTTATAACATATCAAATATTGTTCCAGACTAACCCATCCATACCTACACCTCCTCCTCCAAAAATCAGGATCAGACGACAACTTTCTCGAAAAGTGAATAAAATTGCCAACTTAAAAAATATATTAAATGATTTAAGTAAAAAACGTTTGATACAGGAAGATGAGTTAGATATAATGTCAAAACTTGGGGGCCCCATCGAGATATGTAGCAGGCAATTAAAAAAAAGTCTAACCTACCATTGCCTAAGAAGTATTTAGAAGAGCTAAAAGTGTTTTCCTTAACTCTCCACTATTACTCACCTGCTGCTTATAATTATGTAAGAAGAACATTTGACACTTGCTTACCACATGTCCGTACAATCAGTCGATGGTATCAAAATATAAAAGGTGAGCCAGGATTCACAAGTGAGGCTTTCAATGCCCTACAGATTAAATCAAATTCTTTCAATGAAAAAATAATGTGTGCACTTATTATGGATGAAATGGCCATTCGTCAACATGAGGAGTTTGTTGGAAGCGAACGTAGAAGTTATGGTTGTGTAGATGTAGGAACGGGTGCAAATGAAACTACGCTTGCAAACAATGCTCTTGTTTTCTTATTAAATTGTGTAAATGGACGCTGGAAAATTCCAGTAGGATATTTTTTAATTTCAAGTATGATAGGTGAACAGAAAAAGGGGCTGGTATTAGAATGCTTAAAGAAATGTTATGAAGTAGGTGTTAGTGTTGTAAGTTTAACATTTGATGGTGCTTCTAATAATCTAACAATGGCCAAACTCTTGGGCTGTAATTTACATCATACAACTTTAAAAACTAGTTTCAAGTATCCATCAAGTAATGAAGAAATTGTTATATTTTTAGATCCGCCACATATGCTAAAGTTAATTAGAAATACTTTAGCAGAAAAGTATTCATTTGTAAATGAAGAAAATGAAATTGTTGAGTGGAAGTATTTCAAACAACTTCACGAATTACAGGAAAATGAATCTTTCCACTTAGCAAATAAGCTAAACTCGCAACATATAGCTTTTAAAAAACAAAAAATAAAAGTTCGTCTTGCAACTCAACTATTTAGCGAAAGCGTCGCAACTACCTTAGATTTTTGTGCGAACGTTCTACATATTAAAGATTTTAAAAATGCTGGGGCGACAATTAATTTTATTAGAAAAATGAACATTCTGTTTGACATTCTGAATTCACGAAATTTTTTGCAATTCAATTATAAGAAACCTCTATTTGAAAATAATTACAATAATACATGTATTTTTCTTGACTCTGTCGATAAATATATTAGTTCTTTAAGAACACATGCTGATGGTAAACTTCTATTAAAAACTGATAGATCCACTGGCTTTCTAGGTTTAAAAATATGCATTGCAAGTCTAAAATTACTATACAATAATTTAATTGTAGAAAATAAGTTTTTTAAAATTTTTGCCTTCGTACAAAATTTCACAAGACAATTTAGAATTATTTTTTTGTTCAATACGGTCTCATGGAGGTTTTAACAATAATCCTACAGTCAGGCAATTTCAGTCTGCATATAAAAAAATTTTAGTTCATATTGAATTAAGAGATAGTTTCCGTGGAAATTGTATTCCTTTGGAGGAATTAACTATTTTAAAGTGCAATATAACAAGCCAGTTTAATGTTACTTCAAAGGAATATGCAATGTCTGATAATATTGACGATTTTGAGAAAGTGAATGTTATTGAAAATGATCATGATTATTTACCAGATCCAGTCTTCTCCTTTTCTAAATATATAATCACTTACATTTCTGGATATGTTGTTTATTATTTAAAAAAGAAAATCATTTATGAACAATGTCTAGATGCTTTAATAAGTAAAACTAAAGATTTGTTTCTATTTTCATTCATTGATATAAAGAATAAAAATGGTTTGCAATATCCATCGGAAGATGTAATAAACATTTGTTTAAAATGTGAAAAAATATTAAAAATTATGAAAGACTCTAAGAAAAAAATATCAGTTGATATCATCAGCACATTATTTTTAAAAGAATTCATAAATTCTAATGTCTTTTCAAATATTATGCAGCACAGTTTGGACCAGTTTGTGTTGGATAATCATAGAATATTATTAATCGAGTGCATAGTTGATAAATATGTTAGTATCCGACTAACATATCTCACTAAAACTAGAGTTAATAAAGCTGCTAGCATAAGACATCAAAACAACAAAATAGTGTTGTTTAAAGGTCAATAAATATTTCTTTAAATATTAAAAAAAAAGTTGTAGTGTCTTATTAAGAATGGGACACAGAAAAACTGAAGAGTTACCTATAATTTTACCAAATTTAGCAAAAGTTTTTGGTGTCATAAGATACGTTACACTTATTTGAACTATAATTATATATTTTTTGATGTTTTTTAAGTAAATCATATAGGTACTTTTGTTGGGAACTTATAAGAAACTTCAAAATTAAAATGAAGAATATTCGCATTCTAAGCATACTCTTCAGTTGTTCTGTATCCATTTCTCAATGAGACACCTTGTATATAAACTTCCCACTTGAACAATTTTATATTTTTCAAGTATGTACAATACAGGTGTATCAGAACTTATAACAAAGGTTTAAATTTAGTAATGTCAAGTCATCCTTGCACTCTAAAAAAGTACCAATGAAGAAATTATTCCTCCAATGCAACCAAACAGTTATTTTTAGAATAAGATTTTGTGTCAAAATTCAAAATTTTGGTCAAAACAATTTTCATCATGCAATTTTCTTGGAAATTCCCAATGCTTTATTAGGATTAAAAACACCAGTTTCTAGAAACTTTTTCACTATAACACTAACATTACTGATCAGAAAAAGTGGTTTAAGTTTTCTTTTTGTAATCACAAATCGCAACTGAATGCCTATTTTGAAAATAAACTATCTCTATATTTCATTTGTATAGTTGTATGCTGTGCATCTGTGAGATTGTTATTTATTATACATAGGTACAATTTTAGTAATATATGTACCTACCCTATATAATTAATTATTTCAAACATAAATAAAACCAACAACTATTATCTGAGTCTTTTTAGTTCCGATTGGTTTTGACAAAGTAGTTTTGATCATTGTTTTCTTCCATCTACTTTTAACCATAAAGACATACCTAGCTGAATTTTTGGTCTTTTTAAACTTTTGACTGTAGCGGGTCATATTTTTAATGTTTGTCATTTGCAGCAGAAAGACCTACATGTTTTACATTTAAAAGTAATTAATTGTCCTTTCTACAAACTCGGCTGTATTTTTACTTAAATAATAAAGGCCATAGTTTTGGGATATTTCATAAGCCATCAAATACGGATATTACAATAAATAATAGTTCATCTCATCCATACAAACAAAAGCTGGCAGCATACAACAGTATGATCCATAGATTAGTTAATATTCCCCTTACCAAAGAGAACTTCACAAAAGAATTAAATATCATTAAACAAATCGCAGTAAATAATAATTTTAATTCAAAGTTAGTAGACAACATTTTAGAGAAAAAACTTTTTAAACAGGCTATTCAACAAGTTTATCCCATAATTAAAGATCCAAATTGCAGATATAAGAGTCTTACATATATAGGAGCTCCTAGTGAAAAGGTATCATTATATTTAAAAAACCAAAATATTAACGTAGCTTTTAAAACCAATAATACGCTTGGGAAGTATATTAAAAACAATAAGGGTAAAATTAATCCTAATAATAAATCGGGGGTATATAAATTAAATTGTGGTAGTTGTCCAAAATTGTATATTGGTCAAACAGGCCGTACTTTCAAAAAACGCTATTCCGAACATTATAATAGCTATACAAAAAACAAAAATAATTCTACTTACTCAAATCATATTTTAGCTGAAAATCATTCTTTTACAGACAACTTTGAAATTTTACATGTAGAAAATAAGAGCCTTAAATTAAACCATTTAGAAACACTTGAAATAAATAGATTTAAAAATTCAGATAACTTACTAAATGATCAATTAGATATTAATAATTCACCCTTATTAAATCTCTTTCCCAGTTTTCTGTGAGATAATCCCGGTAATGGGCTATCTTATTGTTATCTGATGGATATTATAATTACCTAAGTACCCTTATTTACTTTAAATAGTTAGTTTATTTTGTAATGTTATTGATGTTTTCTTAAGTACTTTGTTTTGTTAAATTATTTCGTATATATATTGGATACCGAATTGTAAATAGTCACATTTGAAAAAGAAGTTGTACTTCGAAACATATGTCATGTTAGTGTTTTTTTAAAAAATTTTATTTTTAAAATAAAAGTGTGAAAAATCTACCAAATTTGGTTTTACTCTTTCAAAATTGGAAAAATATTGTACGAGATTACATGGTATTAAATTTATTGATATGATTCTTGTTAAAATTACTATTAATTTTAAAGTATATGTCCTAACTGCATATATTGATCCATCATGTAGCATTGAAGTCTATGAAATCTTTTCCGAGTGTGTTGCCTTCCATTACACGTTTATACAGTCATAACTTTATTATAAAATTGATATTAATATTAATATATAATTTGTTGTATGTCGGAAGTAAATAACTGGTCTCAGAATACTTCCTTGAGGTACTTCTGCTTAAGTTTCTTTAAGATTAGAATATTTATTTATTTTATATTCAAGGCCCTCTAATCATACTTTATCGAAAGCCTGTGCTACATTTAGAAAGAGTGAGGTGCAGATCTTCTTTTCTTCCAGTGTTATCTCTATTTCATTAAATTAAAAAATGTATTTTAAATCTTTACCAGAGTATCCGCAATAATTTTCGAAATTACCTATTATCTATAATTATATTTGAAATGCTTCTGTTAAATTTAAACTTTAAATTATCTCTATATTAACAAAAAATTGAAATCTCTTAGTGAAAATTAAAAACCCACCGCAATGGGAACAAATTCAATTGACTTTTGTTGTCATCGTTTCAAATATACGAGTTGTTTAAGATATTTTAAAGTTCCGGCAACACCGTTTCCCTGTCAGAGGTGAACGCAAGGTAAGTTGAAGAGCAAAGTCACCAACGACGATGAGTAATAAGAAATGTACATAAAAGTAGTTTTAATTAAGTAATGCATTTTATGCGCCGAGGAAATCAAAACCTGTTTTACTTCAAACAAACTTCAGCTGCTTTATCTTTATTTTAACTAGAACGGATAAATTAGATTATTTTATGGAAGGAATATCAATTAAAATCTAGCAAGGTGGTTACCAAATATTAATTTCAAAAATTCCCTATTTTTAAGGGATTTCCCTAGATAATTACAATTATTCTCTGGTTGTTTTTCTATTAGTATAATGCAAATTTAGTTTCGGTTTTTGATACGTTAAGTTTAAGTTTATTATACAATAAATAATTATTAGCAGAGTTTAGAGCTCGATTCATTTTTTGTGCGGCATTTTCCAAATTATTATCACAACAAGCCATTAAAGAATCATCTGCAAATATATTTGTAAAATCACAATCAAAAAAGAGGTTTAAAATGTTCCTAGTACGCTACACTGAGGTAAACCAATGTTAATATCATTTTCGGCAGACATATTATTGTTTCCTTCCAAATAAATGATTAGAAAACCATTTTAAAATACAACCATTAATGCCATATAGCCGGTAAATTCCTTTAAAAGAATATTACAATCTATTGTTTCAAAATATCTCTTTATATTTAGAAAAACTGATACTACATAGTTATTATTGTTTATCTCCATCTTAGATTTACAGAAGGAGAGTTTCAGAGTTGCTTCACAAGAGTGTGTTTTGCGGAATCCAGATTAGTTAATAAATAAAATATAATTGTTTTCAATATGTTGAAGAGTTTGTTCATATAAAACTAATTCAAGCACTTTTTCTATAAGTGGTAAAGTATTTATAGGTCGAAATTCAGAAGGATTAATTGTATTACTTACTTTAAAAATTGGAAATATTGTACTTACTATTAATCTAGTACTGCTGCAGTTTGAAGAGAAGTAATATACAGGGTGTTATTGAAATACACGTACATATTAAAATGGGGAATAGTATGTAATGACCAAAAACGATTGGCACCAATTTTAACTTCAAATTCTAAAATTTAAATATTGGGGAAGAGTCCCCTTTTCCGACCTACTAGTTTCCATATTTAAAGAAGTAAAATAAATCGAAATTGAACTTACCCATAGAAATTGCACTGTTGCCGTAGCAAAACCAATTAATTCAAAATAAAGTTTATTACAGTAATTGTTCAAAATGCCGTCCATTATTATTTACACACACTTGCAATCGTCTTTCCAAAGAACTTTGAACATTAGAAATTAGTCTTGGATTTTGTCGTAGTTCCTCGGCTATCGCATTAACTTTATTGGTTAATTGTTCAACACTATTAATAGGTTCATTATAAACCAGTTGTTTCATGTGACCCCACAAAAAGAAATCGCATGGATTTAAGTCCGGAGATCTCGGAGGCCACTTAGTAGGTCCATTTCTGCCTATCCACTTTTGAGGAAATCTAATGTTCAAAAACTGCCGTACGTTTAAATCAAAGTGAGGAGGAGCGCCATCTAGTAGGTACCACATCCGTTGCCTTAATTGTAACGGTATCTCTTCTAGGAGTACTGGCAAAATATCTTCTAAAAAGTGGAGATATCCTGGCCCATTTAATCTGTTCGGGAGAACATAAGGCCCGATTAAATACTGATCTATTATGCCAGCCCAAACATTTATTGAAAATTTTCTTTGATGCCCAGTTTCCCTAATGGCGTGAGGATTTTCATCACTCCAAATATGCGTATTGTGCATATTGAACACGCCATCACGAGTGAATGAAGCCTCGTCAGTATACAATATTATTTTTAGAAAATCAGGAATATCAACACATTTTTGAATCATCCATTCACAAAACTCCACTCTCTTTTCTTCATCACCTGGATATAAGGCCTGGACTTTTTGGATGTGATAAGGATGTAAACCTTGTTCTTTAAGTGTCCGCCACACAACAAATGAGGACACTCCAATTTCAAGACCTAGTCTTCTACAACTTAATTGAGGCCGGTTTTCAACAGCTTCCAATATTTCTTCTTCGGCCGCCAATGTTCTTTGTGTTCTTGTTCTCCCTCGATCTGCATTGACACTCTCAAATTTTCCATGGTCTCCTAGATGCTGAACAGTTGAAATAAACGTATGACAGTCCGGAATTCTCCGATTTGGAAACCGTTCGCGATACAGGATTTGTGCTTGCCGAGAATTTTCTCCAGCTGCCCCATAAACCAGCACTATATCCGTTAGTTCAATATTCGTAAATAGTGGCATCGTAAAAAAATATTTAAAAGTAATCGTAACAACACTTTTTACCAACTTGGAAATGACGCGCTCGTGTTAGCCAGATTCGTAAATCAACTAAAATTTTAATAATCTATAGTTTCAAAAATGTATAGTTTAAAAACAATCATTTATCAAATATTCTAGTTTTTTGATAACGAGGGTAGTAAAAACCAGTCTTCGGAAATAGAAATTAATTCGAAAATCTTGGCAACATGGTTATTTCTTACAAGACTAGTTTTCTTATCATCTGACAAAAACTTGCATATTAATTACTGTTGATGTTTAAAATAGGTAAATAAACCTAATTTATATAGGTCATCCTCAACATATCAGTGAAGTACGTTTGTTTTAGAATTAATTTTCAAAAATTAGTAACTCCCTTAATAAGGGGTATTTTAAAAAAATAATATTTTCTACATTCAGTGGGGATCTGCGCAATACCCAGTTTTAATATGTACGTGTATTTCAATAACACCCTGTATAGATTTTTAGATATTATCACAAGTTTCAAATACTTCTACCAACATTTTACCATTAAGGATTTTATAAATATTACATTTATTGTCCAACGAGTTTACAACTACTCTTATTTCACTCAATGACAACATCTGAAATATTGAAAATTGATACAGAATATAGTTACAGAAATTTCCTATTATTTCAGTCAAGATGTTATCAACTATTTGAGTAATGCTATTTATAAAATAGCTTATAAATTTACTTGCAATTTCAGTAACATTATGTTTGACTTTTAATATTTATTAACGTTTTAAGATCTTTCACACTAGTCGAAAATTTGTTTCTATCAATCTTATTAAAATAATACTGTTTATTTTTTATTTTTAGTAAATTAACAACTTCATTCCTCAATTTTTCATTTTAATCAGCACCAGGAACCATGGAACATTACTTTTTTACTAACAAAATTGTATAGGCGCTACATTATTTATTACCGTTTGTCAGTTCTTATAATTCTTCGTATATAATATTTACATTAATAGAATTTAAATTCCAATTACATGATATTAGGTAGAATTTAATTTTTAAGTTAGTTTCCCTAGAGTTTCTGTACATTTTAGTAATTATATTTTTTTATGTCTTTGTTATTACTAAGATTTACAAATATAGAATGGTAACTAATTTTGGAAGTATGATGAACTGTAGGCGTTAACAAAATTATTATCAACCAATACAAAATATATCATTGTTTTGCTATCATTTGTAATTCGTGTAGTCTTAGTGATTAATTGGTTGATTCCATAATTATAAAACCATTGCTTTAATTTTACTAAAATACTAGTTTTAAAAAACCGAGGTGCGCTGCTGGATTCGATCGAAGCTAGCAAAGCACCCTGTAATTTTTAAAAATACTATTTTTTTTTTCGAAAATTTTTATAACATTTCAAGAGTCTAAAAATAGCTTTAAAATGTCGCATACGTAGTTGTTTTAGAAAAAAAAAAAACAATAAACCGAGGCACTCTGCTGACTTTGTTCCAACAAAGCACCCTGTATTATTGTTATATTCAAGAGCCTAAAAATAGCCTGCAAATATGGTGTGATTGTTTTCATAAAAAAAGCTCTAAAACACCCTGTATTTTTTTTTAAATACTAATTTTTTTCGAAAAATTTTACATTTTGAGAGCCTATAATTAGCCTAAAAATATGGTGTTGATGTTTAAGAAAAAAAAAAAACTTAAAAAACTAATATACTCTGCTGACTTCGTTCGAGACTAGCAAATCACCTTGATTTTTGTAAAAAAAAACGAGGAGCATACAATTTTTGAATAAAGTATAAAAATAGCTTTAAAATACCCTATAAATATGGCACAGGTTTCAGCTCATAATTTCTTAGGTGCTTTGCTGCCTTTTTTGGCATGAGTTTCACATAAGTTATAAGCAACTATTAATTATTTTATTTGTATTTTATTTGAACCTTTTAACTTTTTATTAACTAATATACAAATATGTCATGTGGTTATCCTTAAGATAATGTTTCTTCTGTAACATATTATAAAATTACTCCAAGACCAATACAATTACAACTGTATTAATCGAATTAAATTACCGGTTTTGAGCTTACATTAAATTGTAATTAGATGAAACAAAATGGATTCTATGTATTTTGAGGTGATCTTTTCGAAAAAAGGCAAAACAAAATGTAGCAGTTTTTCGAAAGTGCGGAAATTTTGGATTTTGTCAATTTTTCAATTCTGCGCATGCGCATGTCGCAAATAAATCAATATTTTAAAACGCAGTTTACCACATTTAAAAGCTTAGAAAAAATGCTAATTTTTATGAATTTTGATCCGATGCACCGTTCTCGCGGTATGGACGATTAAAATTTGTTTAGTATTTTGAGGCGGCGAAGGTCGAAAAATTGAATTTGTTAAATGTTCAAACACTAAATTCTTCATTACTTTGGTAAAAATTAAGATATTTGAAGAATCAAAAATTCGTTTTGAACTTAAGAGATGTGACTATTGATTCCCAGAAGGGGGCAAGAGAAATTCCAAAATTGGGCATATGGCGAAAGGGCAAAGTGTACCGCAAGCCTAATTTCATTGTTTGCCTATAACGGCCAAACTATTTAAATTTTTTTAATGCCACTTACAGAGCTTACTCTTAAATATGCAATCTTATAAATGTGTAAATTTGACCAAAATCGGATTTTAATTGGCCAAGATATCAAACAATTTATCAAATTTTTTTCCCTAAAAAAAAAACAAAATTTTTTTTCGAAAGTTTGAAGTGGCACAAAAATGCCAAAAATGCACCCAATGACTCAAAACTTTTTTTTTTGAATACTCTATTATGCCTAGAATACGATTACATTACGGAAAATTCTGCAAAAATATTTAATCTATTTTTTTGACCACTCTTCATTGAGTGACGACCAAAAAACACGGTTTTTGAGAAAAGTTGCCTAAAATTGACGATTTTCAGTTTTTTGGTCTGAAAATTAAGTAAACCCAAAGCTAATGTCTTCTGAATGTGTATACAAAGTTTAAAGTGTGTATGTTTCTTCTAAGTTGTAGAATTCTCCCGACAAAAGTCCCATACACGCGCTCCGCGGGATCCAAAACTCGTGCATTTCTGTAATTTGATTTTTTTGTGATTTCCAGTTTTAAATTTCTTGCATACCTAAAGGACCCCGCCCTTTTCTAATGGCAAAGTGGCGTTCCGTCAAATGTAATATATTTTGAATATGATGTTGTACTCGACTTGTTGACCAAAAGTGTTCATTGGACCAATTCAATCCTATGAGTAGTTTTTAAAATACAGGGTGTTAAAGTCGAGAAATCGTATTTTTTTGAAACTACGTAACTTAATTAAAAAGAAAAAAATAAGCAATTTTAGTTGATTGTAGCATTATTATATCCTAGTCTAACGCAAACGTACACATAAATAGTTCAAAATGTAGACATGTACAGGGTGGTACTCAGTTACATCAGGGGGAATTTTTGAAATTCTGAGAGATTCTGATATGGAATGAAAACATGATCAAAAATAAAAACTTACATAATGTTTACTATTCTGACATTATATAAACCCATTTTACATTATATGTATACAGGGTGATTGTTAATTCATTCCACAGAAAGGCATTTCTTAAAAAAATTACACCCTATATATTAAGGACTTTGTTAATAATATTGATTATGGGGTAATAAATAAATACCTAGATAACAATACTTTTTATGAAATACAGGGTGATACACACGTCTAATTCGTTTTTGATTCAGCAACAATTAAAGAAATATTCATTTTTCAGAATCACCCTATATTTTTCAATTCGATCCGTCAAAATGTACTATCTATTTATTTTTGTAATTAGCTGTAAACAATTAATACCTTCGTATAATTTCATAATTTTAGTATGATCCGTTTTTGAGATTCCAATATATATATATATATATATATATATATATATATATATATATATATATATATATATATATATATATATATATATATATATATATATATATATAGTGAACGCGCAACTCTTAATAAACGAACAATAAATTCCAGCGTTGCTACGGTAACGTAATTTTTCCGATATTTTTATCCACTTGCATGTCTGTTTCTTCCTATTTAGCTGATAGTAAACTACGATTTTTGTACTCACAAATGGGAATTATTATACTACATACATGAGTGGATATGTCTGATATTTAATATGGTTCACTATATATTGGAATCTCGAAAACGGATCATACTAAAATTATGAAATTATATGAAGTTATTAATTGCTTAAAGCTAATAACAAAAATAAATAGTTCGTACATTTTGACGGATCGAATTGAAAAATATAGGTTGATTCTAAAAAAGGAATATTTCTTTAATTATTGCTGCTACAAAAACGAATTAGATGTGTCTATCACCCTGTATTCCATAAAAAGTATTGTTTTCTAGGTATTAAATGCATAATCATTATTAATAACAAATTCCTTAATATACAGAGAGTAGTAATTTTTGTTTTAATTAAGAAACGTCTTTCTGTGGAATGAATTAACAATCACCCTGTATACATATAATGTAAAATGGGTTTATATAATGTCAGAATAGTAATCATTATGTAAGTTTTTATTTTTGACCATGTTTTCATTCCATATCAGAATCTCTCAGAATTTCAAAAATTCCCCCTGATGTAACAGAGTACCACCCTGTATATGTTTCCATTTTGTACTATTTATGTGTACGTTTGCGTTAGACTAGGACATATTAATGCTACAATCAACTAAAAATGCTTATTTTTTTTCTTTTTAATTAAGTTACGTAGTTTCAAGAAATACGATTTCTCGACTTTAACACCCTGTATTTTAAAAACTAGTCATAGGATTGAATTGGTCCCATGAACACTTTTGGTCAACAAGTCGAGTACAATATCATATTTAAAATTTATTACATTTGACGGAACGCCACTTTGCCATTAGAAAAGAGCGCGGTCCTTTATTAGGCCTAAAATTTATTAAATTGTATTTTACTGACTTGTTATAAGACGTTTCTTGAGTTTTATGTAAAAAATAGAATTACCGCAAAATTAGCCGGACGTCGTATCAAGGATAGCAATAGTCTCGGCGTCAGCTATCCGACAAGTTTAAACTTGAAACGGCCATATTATTACAAATTGAATCGGTTGATAGTGTTCATCGGCATAGATTTTTAATAACCGTGTTCAGCAAGCTCTGTGTACACGTGGTTTTTCGGACTTTTTCAGCAATTTATTGAGTAAGTACGTTCCTAAATTAAGAAAATTCTATCACAGTGCTATAATTTTTTTGTTTCCAGGTTGCAATGGCTGGCCTGTGTTTATTATGTCATCAGAAACTTGCAGAGGGTGAACTTACCCCAATTAGGCCGACAGGATTGAAAGGTCAGCAAAGAGAGGGGATGATTTTTTCAGTTCTTTAGAACCAGGTTTTATATTGCATGAGAGGTGTCGCAAACATTACGTAGGTCGACGTTACGGAAAAGAGTTTATTTATAAAACCTGGGATAGGCATAAAAGGGCCGCGATTGACAATGCCAAAAAAAGGAGGATGGAGCATCAACCGAGAAGAAAACCAGATGTTAGAGAACAAAAAACAAGCTTATCACCAAGTTGGTGTTAGTTTCTTCAAATATATTTTTTGTTAGATGTTTTCGGAAAACCCGGAGAAAATCATATGGAAAAAAAATTTTAAAAAATTTACGTCTTCCGGTTTCCTGCGAATTCCCGAAAAATTATGGCAGATTTCGCCGCGGGACTTATTTTATTTGAGAGCCCACAAAAAAAATACGCAACTTCTCTCATGGGCACATATGTCTAACATTTATAATTTCGCCACAAATTCATCGCAAATTTCATGTTCATGATTCTGATCAAAGAAACGAAAAAACAACTTTTTGGTAAAAGCACTTCTGTCGGCGAGAAAATCGCCATTAAAACTACCTGTGCAACGAAATTCTGAACTATTTTTGCCTCCTCTTTCGATTGGTGCATTTATTTTTACTATCAGAATGATACTTGCCCAGATAATTAGCATTTTTACCATGGAAAATTCCGGAAAACCCGGTTTTTCCTAATTAAAAAAAAAATTGAAAAACAGCTACATCATTTTTTTCTTTTTTTCAGAAAGATCACATCAAAATACACAAGGTTCACTTTGTTTCATCCAATTACAAATTAATGTAAGCTCGAAGGGGCTTTTTTTCGTTATTTAATTGGACTATATTCTTATATTTAGAAGATATTCAGCATATTCGTTTCGGAATTGTTATATGAGTCATGACTCCAACCAACGTGAACGGTTCATTCTCTGCCGAAATACGTTTTATCTTAAACCGGTTTTAAAAATGAACTCGGATTATGTATTGGGTATGGCACAAACGATCTTTGTTACAAATTATTAAAGGTGGGCGGTCGTAGCGTCAAGTCAATGAGTTTGCAAATTGTAATGTGTAATGTGCAATAGGTACATTGTTTTGATTCGAGATTCGAGAAATTTGACAAAAACTGCAAAAATCGAATTTTTAAGAAAATTGTTCAAATAAAAAATGTTTGTGATGTCCTTCTTAATAATAATTGTCCAATAAATTTCGAATTTTGAAGATAATTCAAAAACGGATAAAGAAAAAAACCCAAATTTTTAAATTTTAATCCATCCTGCAGTGAGATGAATAAATTTTGGGTATAGTCAAAACATCTAGGGGGGTGCTTTATAGAATGTTGGTTTTTACTTTACTAAAGAAATATCTGTTATTTTCGAATGGAGGACAAAATTCTTTAAATAAAAGTTGTTTGCGATATACAGGGTGGCCACTTTTTCATTGAAATGTATTGCTATCTTGTAAACCGTTGGTAACACAAAGTTGGTTAAATGGGGAAAAAGTTGCATATTTCGAAGTTCAATCTGAGGGCGTTTTGAAAACTAAAATATCAGGTCCGGTTTCCGAGATATTCGATAAAAAACAAATAAGTACCATTTCTTTATTCCGCTACAGAACGTTTATTTGCAAAAATAGACAAAAACTCATTTGGAGTTTTTTGTTTTATATCAAATTGTGCGTATGATAGCGTATTTAGTTTTTTTATCCGACGTTTCGTAAATGCAGGACCACCATCAACTTCTTTATTTGAATATGGACCAATATTTTCCTGGCTCATAATTTTAATGCATGTTCAATGTTGAATACAATGATGTAATAACATATTGTGATTAGTCAACATTTCGGAAGATTTGAACATCATCAGGTAAGTTTACAAGTACGGACCTGTGTTTTGTTAGTTAAAAATATTTGAATTAGTAAATGATGTATTATCAGTGTAAGAAATCAGGTACGTTTACTTGTACAGACATGTATTATAAATTATTTGAAATACACAACTACATTTTAAATGCTTAAAATAATTTAATAAAAAAAATATGTATTTAACTACTTAATCACGTCAGAAACAAATAAATGAAAACAATGATTAACGATAAGAGAAAACTACAGTAGTTGCTCAAAATGTACTCCTTCTTCTTAAATATATAAGTCAATACGGTCTGTCATTTGAGCTATGCTGGCAGAAACCATTTGTGGAGTGATATTATTAAACGCATTAATTATCCTATCTCGTAATTGATTTAAGTCATTTGGAATACCATCATAATATACTTTATTTTTGATATATCCCCATACAAAATAATCCATAGGATTTAAGCAGGGTGACCTAGGGGGCCATCGAATAGGTCCATGTGTACCAAACCACCTCCTGGGAAATCTTTCGTTTAAATAATTTCTGATTAATGCAGCATTATGTGGCCCACAGCCATCTTGCATAAAATAAATATTTCTTCGAACACCTAAAGGAAGATTATCTAACATATCTTCTAGCAATTGTAAATAGTTGTGTTGGTTGAATTTTCCGTCAATAAAAATAGGACCAATTATTTTATTATTGAGTATTCCACACCATAAGTTTATTGAAAATCTAATTTGGGGTCTTACTTCTTGAATTAAATGTGGGTTGTCGGTGGCATAAAAATGTTTATTTTTTCTATTAAATATTCCACTATTAGTAAATGTCGATTCATCTGTGCATAAAATTCGTCCATGAAAGGATACATCATTATTTAATTTTCGTTTATACCAACGGCAAAATTCTATTCTACGATTATAATCTCCAGGATGTAGCTTTTGTACAGTTTGGAATTTGTAATCATGGTACTTATGTTTTTTAAGAATGTTTTTCACAGTACTTGCAGAAACTCCACATTCTCGGCTTATTGCTCTAGACGACGTTTCAGGGTTGATATAAACTTGAGACAAAACATTTATTTCATTTATTGTATTACGTTTTAAATATTTACCACGTTTTTTTTCAATATTTCCTTCGTGAGCCATATTTAACGCTATCCTATAATAAATTAATAAAGATGGTTGCCTCCTTCCTGGATACAACTGAAGGTATCTTTCTGCAGCTTCTCCACTATTTCTGTTACATTTTATGTACACATCGTACATATCTTTTTTCTCACTTCTAATGTAACGAACCATATTTTCAATACCCTAATTAAAAATATACCAATGCTTTTATCCGATACCAGACTGTCAAATATACAATAATAAAATGTGACATGCCATGTTAACTTGATTTAAATTTATCTGTATAATAATCAAGACGTGTTGCTAGATATACAATTATTATTGTAAGTAGGTATCTATCTGTTTTTCTTTTTTATAATATGAGGAACCATATCAGTTTAAAAAATCCAACAAAATATGACAAATCAGGCTAACTTTATGTATTTAAAAATCGGGATGTACTTTATTTATAGATTAATATTGGGATTGGTCAAGTGCAAAAACTATAAAAATGGAAAATATTTTTTAGCAAATGTGTAAACGAACATGTTGTCTTGATGTAAAGTTAAAAGTTTGACTTTGGTATTTATTATTTATAATCTCTTACAACGATAATACATCATTTACTAATTCAAATATTTTTAACTAACAAAACACAGGCCCGTACTTGTAAACTTACCTGATGATGTTCAAATCTTCCGAAATGTTGACTAATCACAATATGTTATTACATCATTGTATTCAACATTGAACATGCATTAAAATTATGAGCCAGGAAAATATTGGTCCATATTCAAATAAAGAAGTTGATGGTGGTCCTGCATTTACGAAACGTCGGATAAAAAACTAAATACGCTATCATACGCACAATTTGATATAAAACAAAAAACTCCAAATGAGTTTTTGTCTATTTTTGCAAATAAACGTTCTGTAGCGGAATAAAGAAATGGTACTTATTTGTTTTTTATCGAATATCTCGGAAACCGGACCTGATATTTTAGTTTTCAAACCGCCCTCAGATTGGACTTCGAAATATGCAACTTTTTCCCCATTTAACCAACTTTGTGTTACCAACGGTTTACGAGATAGCAATACATTTCAATGAAAAAGTGGCCACCCTGTATGTCTCTATAATTTTTGATTTATACACAATTTCTCTAAAGTGGACCGTAATGGAAGAATTTGAGGAAAAAGTATTTTCTCCATGACACCGAATAGGATCTAAAGTTAGCAATATTTAGCAATTTGTTTGAAATCGAGATTAATATCAATAAGACTTCAGAAGCATGTACGTATGCAATAAATCCAATTCCAATGCCAAAGTCGCGCATTTAATTGGCATTTAGAAGAGCAATTATTACTGCTATTTGACAACTGTTTGTGGTCTGTTAGGAATCGTTGCTAATTGGCTGTTGTATCAAAGCTATTTGATAATTTCATTGAGATATAATAAAGAGAAAATGCTATGACGTTACTAAAATTATCCGCACCTTTGCACTTGCATTACTAACTTTAGCTAGTCAGTATTGTTGGAAATAAATTTAAATTTTTTAAAATAGCTGCATTCAAAAAGTTGACTATTTCAATTTAAATAATGCATTATGTGCTGTAAGAAGCTGTTGTAACAGAAATAACATTCATATAGAGAAAATTATCAGAAATTACATTCTATAAGTAAGTCTAACGCATATTGTAATCAATTACAAGAACCGTATTCGTGATTTTTGCAACAATGTTTGTGTATAAATAATCTTAATTTACCTTTCTTATAATATAAGTATATCAATATTGCTTGTTTGGATACTGATAAAAGTGTAGATAACTGTATACAGGGTGTCCTTTAAAATGTGTCCCAAAATTCTCAGGCAGATTCCTTAACCAAAAAATGGAAAAAAAGTTCCTATAGACCTATGTCCTAAAGTGCCCCCTAAGCGAGCAACAGCCTCTCGAAATCATTTTTTTTTATTTTGATTTTTTGAATTTTCTTAAAAATGGAAACAAATAAAAGAACCAAATTTTGGCTGTTAAATATGATCAATAATAGTAACCTTTTGACACCTTCAAAAAGAAATTATTTCGTCAGGGGCGTACTTGGAAATTTTTTGAAAATTTTGATTATTCATAACTTTTTTGTGTTTTTGGTAATGACTTATCCATATTTTTTTTTACATTCTACATTGAAAACTACGTCAAAAAGGAATACTTGTTTGATCTCGATTGGAGCAGCCGTTTCCGAGAAAACATCATCCAAAGATATTCGTGCAGTTTAGGTTAATTTTCAATTTTGGCTGTTGTAGCCAAAAAGTTGGAAATCGAGGAACACGGCTTACATGTCCCTATCCTTACTTTTGAAGGTCTATTCAGTGGCAAAAAATATTAGTTGATACAGGGTGATCAAAAATCGGATGTGATTTTGGATTTTTGATCGCCCTGTATCAAATAATATGTATTTTATGTCACTGAATAGACCTTAAAAAGTTAGGATAGGGACTGTAAGCCGTTTTCCTCGATTTCCAACTGTTTGGCTATAACAGCCACCTGAATTTGAAAAAATGTGATTTTTGAGTAGCTGTAGATCCTTTACTATTCATATTAGATAACAAGTGTGATATATCATTGAAATCAGATTATCGAGCAGATTCTAAAAATATAAAAATATACAGGGTGTTCCATTTAAAAAACATAACTTTGATTTGGCACGGCCTTATGAAACACCCTGTCACATCGTAACTAATTTTAAAATGTGAAGCTTAAAGCTGCCTACTTTTATTATAACAGATCTACAGAGCTTCCTCACACTAATCAATCACCCTGTATACTATTTTTAGCTCTCTAAATAAAATTTAAAAATTTAGTTCCCATTTATTTATTATGAAGACCATAAGGTTTGTATTTAGCTGTTTAGAATAAAAAAGTAAAAATATGTATTTTTTTGGCGTTTTTGTGTTTCATGGATAATTTTTTTCGCTCACTGATAAAAATGTTTCTTCAGTTAAACATTATTTCTAAAAGTGTTCTGGTGCGATTCGTTGTATTGTTATTATTTTGTTTAAAATGGCTCACAATAACTACAATAATGATTACACATTCGGCGAAATGACGGACATGCACTTATGTTTTGGACTCGCTTCTGGAAATGCCAATGAAGCTCGCAGACTTTATCAGGAGCGCCTTCCAAATAGGCATCTTCCATGCGCTAAGACGTTTTCTAGAATTGACGATAGACTTCGGGAAACTGGTACATTTAAGAAAAACTCTAGTAACAGTGGAAGACAAAATTATGTGAGAACTCCTGCTTTGGAAGAAGCAATTTTGGATAGGGTAGCTGAAACCCCATCAACAAGTACCAGAAAAATAACAAATGGTAAGTAATTACTTATTTATTATTTTAGCTACCCCGTACCTTATCGTATAAAACTAGTTTTTTTACTTGTTATTGCTTCTCTTACATTTCACGACTTTTCGTATCGAAAAGAGTTGCGTTATGCAGAAAAAATCTGATTTCCCAAATCAATGGATTCTCTTTCTTAACTATTCACTACACAGATTCTCTCATTTAATTTCAGAAGTGGGAGTCGGACGTAACACGGTATGGAAAGTTTTGCGTGAACAACAATTGTACCCTTACCACATTCAAAAAGTTCAGGCACTTAAAGCTACTGATTATGAGCCGCGAGTTATCTTTTCTGAATGGTTTCTTGGAAGATGTAATCAAGATGCAATGTTTCTTAATAAAGTGCTATTTACCGATGAAGCTGGTTTCACTAGAGATGGTATAATAAATTTTCGAAATATGCATGAATGGGCTGAAGATAACCCTCACGCGGTTGTTGAACGTCACCACCAGGATAAATTTTCAATAAACGTCTGGGCTGGAGTTATTGATAATTACCTTATTGGACCATTTGTTTTGCCGAATAGGTTAAATGGAGCAGCATACAGGCTTTTTTTGGAAAATAACTTACATGAGCTTCTTGATAATATTCCGATTCAAATCAGACATAACATGTGGTTTATGCATGATGGAGCTCCACCACATTACAGCCTTGAAGCTAGACAGCACCTTAACGAAAGATTTGAGGGTAGAGTAATTGGCAGAGGTTGTCCTGTTAACTGGCCACCTCGTTCACCAGATCTAAATCCAATGGATTTTTTTGTTTGGGGTTATTTAAAATCATTGGTTTATTCCAGTCCTGTTGAAACAGTTGAAGAATTGGAAGAACGAGTTTTTCATCATTGCGAAGTTCTTAGGAATAATCCTGAAGTATTTTTTCGTGTAAGACAGTCTATGATGCGACGGTTGCGCTTGTGTGTGGAAACCAATGGTCGCCACATTGAGCATCTGCTTTAATTTTTTTTGATTTGTTTTTTTAGAATAAATATTTTTTTAAACCGTTTCTTATTATTAAATAAAAATAGTCCCACCACGACATTTGAACTACAATTATTTAGAGAGAGCTAAAAAAGTTATTTTTATTTACAAGATTCACCGAGGTAATTTAGGAAAATTGAAAATTAAGCTAAAGTGGACGAATATCTTTGGATGATGTTTTCTCGGAAACGGCTGCTCCAATCGAGATCAAACAAGTATTCCTTTTTGACGTAGTTTTCAATGTAGAATGTAAAAAAAATATGGATAAGTCATTACCAAAAACACAAAAAAGTTATGAATAATCAAAATTTTCAAAAAATTCCCAAGTACACCCCTGACGAAATAATTTCTTTTTGAAGGTGTCAAAAGGTCACTATTATTGATCATATTTAACAGCCAAAATTTGGTTCTTTTATTTGTTTCCATTTTTAAGAAAATTCAAAAAATCAAAATAAAAAAAAATGATTTCGAGAGGCTGTTGCTCGCTTAGGGGGCACTTTAGGACATAGGTCTATAGGAACTTTTTTTCCATTTTTTGGTTAAGGAATCTGCCTGAGAATTTTGGGACACATTTTAAAGGACACCCTGTATAGTAATAAGTAGTGTTGCCATAATAAATTATTGGTTTGTAAATATCATATTTTATGCTATTAGTTTACAGTTAACACCAAACATACAATTCTTGACTGTACTTTTTGTTCATCTAAGTTTGAATCAGGGTAAAAGAATAGAGTTATTATATTAAGAGAATGTGGTAGATCACATTGAATATTATATTCTGTAAGAAAGTTGGAATGAAAATTGGATACGAGTGTTAAGACATATGCCATCTTAAGCTGACTACTATTTTCCCCTTTCTCTCAGTAACTCCTTCATATAAACTGGGTTTATATCGCAGTAACGCAGCCCTCTTAGATATATCAGCCCTGAGTAGATCTAATATTTGGCTGTCGTTTGGGTATTGATAGTTTTTCACTTATGTATTTAGTCATCATTTTCCATTTGTATAGTTTTAGTTAATTTAATTTTTTTAAGATAAGGACTATTTTTTGAAGTTTAGATGATCTTCAAAAAAAAAAGATACATTTTATATGACTTTTTACTCCATTTTACCTGCTTAATCATCTGTTAAAGTATACTTATTACTGTGAGAAAATAAGCGACAAAAAAGAGTTTAAATTCGAAAATCCAAATATATATGATTTAACCATTTAATGTGATGAAAAACAATTTGTCATGATAGTAAGAATTCGCGGGGTCAAAGATTTCTAAATAAATTAATACAATTATTCGCATCCTACGTACAACCTACATCTGATCCCAAAATGTCTAACCATCAAAGATAATGATCGATTGTTTATACAAACTGAGCATCCATCATATATTTCTTTTGCAAATTTATATATTTTTTAACACAACTATTTATTTTCAAAACCCACATTGCTATACAAGTAGATATTATACCTATAATTTTAGTAGTTAATTAAGACTAAGCTTATTTAATTGTTAGTGTTGAATCAAAGCAAAAATAAAGGAACTGATAAATAAGCATACGGAAAGAATGGGTCGAATAATGGAATTATATTAGTGTCACGTATATAAGGCCCCTAAAAATATATAAGCAAAAAGGGGAAAAAACAGTATTTTTTTAAATTGTAATTTTTTAGGAAATGCCTCTAAAAACCAAGCTAGTAAAAAATGGTATGTTTTCGAAAAGTTTCATAACATTTCAGGAGCCTAAAAACAGACTGTGGTGAATCTTGATTTTTGCAAAAAAAACGCTGGTCATACAATTTTTGAGAATGTCTAATCAACAAATTCAAAAGCGTGTTTTTGGGACATACTATTACGAAAATTATGTTCAATAGCTCATTCGATTCGGAATAATGTCTAAATCAATGTGTGAAGATAAATTTTGCAGTGCATAAAAAACTGCAAAAGTTATAAACAATTAAACACCTCAAAAACATGGCGTTTGGTTTATCGCCTATAGTTTGTAAACTATAAATATTTTTGGATTTTTCAAAAAAGATCCTTAAAGAGGAGGAAATTTGCTATAGATAAGTTTGAAATCTCGGAACTGTACCGCCATTATTTATAATTTTAATTTAACGCTCAAAGTAGCCTTCCGCGCGCCATTTTTAGGTTGCGCGCACGGCGTCGAAACCGAGTACGTTACATAAAATAATTTTTTTAAGTTAATAAAATTAAATTCAAAAATTTTAAAAAATTACGGTGTATTCTAAACACTTAGAAGAATTCATTCCCGTTGGAATTTTTCATAAAAATTAATTTTCCAACAAAGTAGGTTATTGTCAATTAACAAAATTTTTAAAATTTCTCTCATTACAAATTGATAAAAATATTAAATAATTATCGTAATTTTTTTTTCTTCGTGGAGTTCTTTTTATATACATATAAAACAAAATAACTTCATAAAAATTTAAAAAATGTTAATACTTTGTTTATAATAATTTTTTAAAGTTTTTAAAAACAGAAAAGTCACAGTGGTGCTATAAATTTTTTTTTTTAATTTATTATAATATTACTGTTTTAATGTCGAGAAAAAAAATTTATTAATTAAAAAAAAAATTTCCTCCATTTGTTTATAAATTTTTTATAAACAAATGGAGTATTTCAATTTTTTTTAAATTTTTTTTTACAACTTTCTAGACAATTGCTAATTATGTTTTTAAAAAAAAAATTAATAATAACTTAATTGTTTATAATTGTTTTTTTTTAATATATCTATTGTTTAAATTATTAGTTAAAAAATGTGTTTTTTTTTTTAATCATAATTGACAGTCCTCTACAAAGTGACAGCAAAAACATTTTTTTATTAATAATTCCATTGTTTATTAAGTTAACAATTTGTTATAAACAAATTCCCAAAATTTTATTCCATTTTTTATTAAACTTTGAAAATATACGTACTATCAAAGTTGCAGCAGCTGATCCATTTGTTGACTTAAAAGTTGATATAACTTTTAAACTAAACATTCAAGTCATTTTTGTAGGCAATGAAATTATCTCTCAGATGTCATTTGTTAATTCCGTACCTATTGTCAATTTGTTTATAAAAATTGATTTTTTTTTAAGTTTAATAAAAAATGGAATAACATTTTTTCTGTAATTTTAATGCACTAAGTCGTTTTTGGAATTTTTATTTCTTTCAGGAAAAAAATAAACCAAAGTTGGGAATTTGTTTATAACAAATTGTTAACTTAATAAACACTTTGTAGAGGACTGTCAATTATGATTTAAAAAAAAACACATTTCTTAACTAATAATTTAAACAATAGATATATTAAAAAAACGATTATAAACAATTAAAAGTTATTATTAAGAAAACATTTTTGTCTAGAAAGTTGTAAAAAAAAATTTGAAAAAAATTGAAATATTCCATTTGTTTATAAAAAATTTATAAACAAATGGAGGATTTTTTTTTTTAATTAATAAATGTCTTTCTCGACATTAAAACTGTAATATTATAATAAATTAAAAAAAAATTTTATAGCACTACTGTGACTTTTCTGTTTTTATAAACTTTAAAAAATTATTATAAACAAAGTATTAACATTTTTTAAACTTTTATGAAACTATTTTGTTTTATATGTATATAAAAAGAGCTCCACGAAGCAAAAAAAATTTACGATAATTATTTAATATTTTTATCAATTTGTAATGATGAGAGAAATTCTAAAAATTTTGTTAATTAACCTACTTTGTTGGAAAATTAATTTTTATGAAAAATTCCAACGGGAATTAATTCTTCTAAGTGTTTAGAATACACCGTAATTTTTTTAAATTTTTGAATTTAATTTTATTAACTTAAAAAAATTATTTTATGTAACGTACTCGGTTTCGACGCCGTGCGCGCAACCTAAAAATGGCGCGCGGAAGGCTACTTTGAGCGTTAAATTAAAATTATAAATAATGGAGGTACAGTTCCGGGAGTCGGAACTTATTTATAGCAAATTTCCTCCTCTTTAAGGATCTTTTTTGAAAAATCCAAAAATATTTATAGTTTACAAACTATAGGCGAAAAACCGAACACCATGTTTTTGAGGTGTTTAATTGTTTATAACTTTTGCAATTTTTTATGCACTGCAAAATTTTTCTTCACACATTGATCTAGACATTATTCCGAATCGAATGAGCTATTGAATATAATTTTCGTAACAGTATGTCCCAAAAACACGCTTTTGAACTTGTTGATTAGACTATATGGTATAAAAACAGCTTTAAATAGCATAGGTTTCACCTCAAAATTCTCTAGACGTTCTGCTACCTTCTTGTGAATTAGATATATATCGATTTATCGCAGTTCTCTCTGTATATAAGTTAATAATCATTTATTGATATTACATATATTTAAAAAACATATTATTCTATTATTTTCATTTTATCTCTCTTGGAAATATTAACCAGCCCGCAGAAAATCGTACAATAAAAGGGTAGGTTTTATAGAAATCCAAATGTATTTTATCAGGGTAGACATTTTAGATAAACAGTTGAATACATGTCCGATCTGTTTCTGGATACAAAGGTTTGCCATTTTCAGAATTTGAATAAAAGATATAACAATGTGCGTTTATCAGGATCGACGTAAAAAGTTCTAAAAAGGAATTTATATTGCAGACAATTTTCCTTGAACTTGAGCAATTTGTTCCAATTCAAGAAATTAAAACAGTGAAATATAGGTATCTGCGAAGGTTGTTAATGTTAAAATGTTTCTTATATGCTTATATTATTACGGTTTTTAAGTATAATTTATAATCACCGTAACGTAACTTGACGTAAAAATTTAACGTAAAATATACAAATACAGTCTATACATTTTGATGAATTTTTGATGATTCTTCAATGTTTTTTTGTTGATTTTTTGATGATATTTTGATGATTTTTTGATGATTTTTTGATGATTTTTTGATGATTTTTTTGATGACTTTTTAATAATTTTTTGACGATTTTTTTATGATTGCTATGGTTGTGCATGCGTCTTGTATTTCAGATTATCAAATCATAAAAACGCATAGTGGCTAAAATTTCAAAATTCTTGTTCAAAATTAAAAAATATCTGCCACTGATCTTTCTTTCTTTAAAATGTGTACAAAATGCAAATTGAAGATAGTACCTAAAGTGACAGTAATAGAATTTGTTGGTTTAGGGTTTGGGGGAGACTGGGGCACGTTGAATTAAATAATAAAGGTAGGAACCTATAAAAGAAAAATTGTATTTATAATTTTTTCCAATATAAAATATTGAAATCAATCCAATATAAAATATTGAAATCAATCTTCATATATCGTCACCATTACAATCATCGTTATCACCACTTGAATAACTCATTATTTTAAAAAACAAAATTCTACTCTGTCTGGTTTTCTAAGTAACTTTTATTTTATTTTATTTTATTTATTTATGGAAAAATCTCTTTTTACAAAATATTTATTATCAGTAGATATTTTAAACCTAACCTAAAGTATCAAACAAAAAAAAACTTAAATATCTTAGAAAAAAACTTAGAGCTAAAGCTAACTCGATAAGTACTCCCTCAACTGATTTTTAAACCTAAACCGACTAACTCACAAAAGATCAGTGTGTCTGTTAATTTCATTTCCTTGCCTTTGAAATCAGGTTAAAGGACTGTTGAGTCCGTAGTTCGTATGATGGAAGCTAATTAAAAATAATGGTTTCTCTCTAATATTTATGTTGTTTAATCTAAAATTTATTAGCTCTAACATATCCGGACAAGCTATATTCCCTTCCAGGAAGTTATAAAGAAATAAAAGATCATTACTAATTAACGTTTTCTTAACTGAAAATGAGTTTAAATGGTTATTAAGCTCCCTCTTAGAAAGATATGGCATATGTAACCTCCACTGACAAGTTCTTAGAAACCTATTTTGAACTGTTTCTAAATTTAAAATGTGAGTCCGGTAATGAGGTGACCAGATTAGTAAAGCATATAAGATGATGATGCGCACTAGTGTTAAGTAAAGGGTTCGGAATGTAGGCACAGCGAATTCCCTCGAGTTCCTTGTCACAAATCCCAATTTTTTCAGAGCTCTACTAATGATGGATCTCATGTGTGGGACAAATGTCAAAGAACTATCGAAGATCACACTTAGATCCTTGATTTCACTAACTTTCTCCAAAACAGTAGTATTGATATTATAAAGAAAATTTATAGGGTTTTTTGATCTCGTGAAGGTGATTGAAAAACATTTACGTGGATTTAAAGACATGGCATTATTTAAAGCCCAATTAATAAAATAGTTTAAATTATCCTGTAACTTCAAACAGTCACGTAAGTTTAAGATTTCCATGAATAATTTCAGGCCATCGGTGAATAGTAGGAACTTACAATATTCAAATCCTGAAGCCACATCGTTAATAAATGTATTAAATAGTAATGGCCCCAAATGAGATCCCTGGGGGACACCTGAACTTACATTTATTAGAATCGAAGTAAAACTTTTAACTTTGACATATTGAACCCTGGATTGCAGGTAACTTTCTAAACATTTCACTAAGTAGTTTGGAAACCCGAATTTCACTAGTTTCCTTAAAAACAAATCATGGTTAACCGTGTCAAATGCCTTCAAGAAGTCAGTGTAAATTGAGTCAACCTGACACCCCCTCTCAAAGGCAGAAATGATATAATGTTCGTATTGTATTATAAACCCATTCTGTTGTTCAATCAAAATGTTTTTGCAATGCCATGACAAAGGTTTATATAACAATAATTCTAATAATTTAGGTATTGCAGAAAGTAAAACTACAGTGCGATAGTTAACTATGTCATCTTTCTGGCCACTTTAAAAATGGGGGTAATGAAACTATCACGCCATTTAGCAGAATACTGTTGTAATTTCAAAGAGGAATTAAATAAAAACTGTAGTGGTTTGAAAAGAGTGAATTTACATTTTTTCAAAAAATAAGCAGGGATTCCATCTGGACCATAACTCAATTTATCCTTTAGGGAGTTAATACCATCATAAACATCACTTAAGGCAAAACTGTATAAAGGGAATATCAGGCTGGTTAAAAGTATTATAATGAAGGTTTGGCTCATCTACAATATCTTTCTTATAGACACTGGAGAAATGCGTAGCAAACAAATTACTGATGTCTTTCCCATTATCAGCAATTGTACCATCATAATACATTCTATTGGGAATACCATGGTCTTGTTTCAAAGAATTAATGTAGTTCCAGAAGTATTTTGTATTTTCACAAACCTTCAGATCTATACCAGAAATATAATTTTTATAATTTAGTTTTGATAAATTTTTACATTGAGACTGAAGGTTAGAAAAATTTAAAGTAATCAACAGATAGATGTTACGAGTTTTGATTTCGAAGATTTAGATATCGAAAATTGACGAAAATTATGAATCGCATCCTGAACTCCTGTGAACTTTCTGTTTTAACAAATATATTGACACTAATTTAAAAATCGTCAAAATAAAATTAAATGCAAACATTTCTTGATAAAAGCAAATTACTATTATAAAATTAATATAAAATGACTTAAACTAAACAGACCTTGAAAACAAATTACTACAATCATAATAGTATGTAATCAATTAGGTAAAAATAACAATATTTAATATTAGTTATGGATAATTATTGCGGTTTGGTATATCTTTCATTGCTCAAGGTAACCATTATCAACAAGAATATTTTTTCAATGTCTTCGATTGATTTGTTAACCTATGAATCATTTTTATTAAGTAATATCCTTGAATAAATTTTTGTTAAAGTACACGGGGTAGCTCATGAAGTCAGGAAAAACTAAAATCTAGAGGCGACTTTAAAAGAATTACTTGAAATTTAATGTGACCAAGACATCATTGTAATGACATTTTATTAATCTGATTTAAAAATAATTGGTTTATATTGACACTAACATGACAATGAGCATGACTATATCTAGGATGCATTCGGAAATGCTCTAGCTCTAGCTAAAAAGCTTTCGGTTTGCCGCCATTTTCAGCTACAGCTAGAGCATTTCCGAATACACCCCTAGTCTTCATCAGCATGACATTGTCAAATACCGCCAATTTTTGTTTGTGTATTATAAATTGTAGTTTTTCGTTTTGAATGTGTGAGGATAAAAAATAAATATTTGTTTTGTGTACTGAATATGGATGAAGAGAAAATTGGTGTTGTAGGTAGTTGCTTTGGCATCTGAAATTTTAGCAAACCTTTTACCATGTTCATCAATAAATCTTGGCTATTAAAATCTTTAAATGCGTTCATTTCTGGGTACTCAGCTAGGGTTGCCACACGGCTCGCTTTAGGCGTAATTGTCCCACTTTTTAACTTGCTGGCACGCGTTACGCCAAAGTATGAAAATGCTTCACATTTCAACTAAATGCCATGCTTTTTAAATCCAAAGTTATATATATATATATATATATATATATATATATATATATATATATAAACATAAGGGATGTATCATCCCTAATAAAAATGTCTAAACTGCTTTTTAATGGTTTAATTCACGATCAAGTATTCTCAATTACAATGTTGCTGTGGTATTGCCAATGTCTATTCGCGTACTACCCACTGCGCTGGTCTGCCTTCTCCCGCTCGTCCTTCCTGACACGCATGTGTATGGACTTCAAGAATGTATGGTAAGTAGTATAGGTAAATACCGCTAACATATATAGAGAATTTTTTTAAATTTTTACCTTTTTTTAAGAAGTTCCTCAGAAAAAGGACCTGATGGTTTATACAAATATAAGCAGAGGACCTTGTTTTTTAGATCTCCGCATAATCTTTTCAATTTCCTCATGGAAAACGATGTCAGACTAATTGGTCGGTATGTTTCTGGGACAGTGTAATCCATCCTTCCAGGTTTGGGTATAAATACCACTTTTACTATTCTCTATTTCTTGGGGATATACCTCAGAGCCAACGAGGATTTAAATATACCCAACAGGTGCGGTGTAAGTAGGGCTGGATAGATATCGCCAGGTCCTGGCGATTTAAATGGAGAGAAGCTGGATATTACCCACCTAATTTTTTCATCGTCTACAATGTGTTTGGTAGTTTGCCAAGCATAGACAGATGGATTGTATTCTTCTTCTGCCCAGTCAGCCACGTCTGTGATGACCGAGTTTGATGCTATCTTCGAGGTTGACAGTTTTCGTGCCATTCTCTTTGATTAACGCACCAATGCTTCGGTGTGGATCTTTTGAGAGAGCAAGAAGAAGAAAAAATCTTATAGAAATACCTGTTTTTTAACCTGATTCATGTCACTGTTGTCCCACTTTTCCCTTTCGTAAATAACCCTATACTCAGCCTTTCTTTCTATTTTATAAATAACACAACCAAACAATAATTTAATTAAAAAGCAAAAATTTTACATTTGTCATTTCATTTGACATTTTATACCTGGGATGACCACGTTTTTACTGTAGTCATGTTAAACTTGACCATTTCAAGATAATATTCTGTACGACGTCATTGTGTTTGATTTATATCAGTGTAGTCATTCATATTCAAGACAAGTATCTGATTTAAAATCGCCTTAGGAAAACTAATTACTGACAGATTGTTTTTAAATATTTTTACATTAGAATCAATTTTTAATCAAGTGATGTAGACTTCCAAGTTCGATTAGATATAAGGGGTAAAATGTCCAAATATTTTTACATGTGAGAATACTAGGGGACTTGCGATTTACAAGCACCCTGAATTATTTTCTACATATTTTTTTGTAAATATTGTAAATAGTTCTTATTCTATCCCTATAGAACTTCAATGGGTTACACATTATTGATTAATTTTTAAATTATTATATTACTAATATTTGCTAACTGTAATGTGTTAAATAATCGATATTATTATTAAATAAAAAATATCCTACTAACGAAAGTGTTTAGCCTTGACTGGATGAATTCCTCGATGAATTCATTCAAGATGCGTGGATGCACAGCCACTCACTAATTTTTTGAAAGTTGTTTTTGAATTCTGCGCAATATTCATAATCACAATTTTTAATTCTATAAAAGAATTGCATCTAAAAATGGGAAAATTCAAAATTTCACGAAAAAACGTAAAATTTAGAGAGGCAAACATTTTTTGAAATCTGCTTTTGACATTTGAACGACAGAAAATGTCTTTTGATTAAATCTAGCGTTTCCTTGGTTTGCTTAATGTTAACAGAGGGGATTTCGTTGTTGTATGAGTTTTGTATACAGCCAGTGTGTGCCATAAAGTTGGATCTATAGAGATTTTTTTCTTTAATACTACGATTGTACAAAAACTTTGTAGGACAATCACTCGGACAATCACTTCTCCTTCTTATTTAAAAACTTTAAAAAGTCCATATTATCACAGTTGGCTACTGATATTAGTTACCTATCTGTCAAATTCGCATTATATTTATAAATTTCCAAATATGCCATTTTTTAATACAAAAAGGTATATGATAAATGTATAAAGAATTTTTACTCTAAATACCATACTGTATAAAAGAGAAATGAAAATTTAAAACAATGTGCTTCTAAGGTTTTAAATTGTAATGAGCCGTACAAATCAACTGTTCGTAAATATTATATACCCGTTAAATAAAACGAAGAAAGATAGAATAATTATTCCTGTCACTAACTATTTAAATAAACACGCACCGATAAAAATTCCGGTAGGCAGAAAGCTTTTCGTTGAAAGGAAATACTCGGAAAATTATATTTAGGACAATTCTAAAGATATAAAATTACCTGGAGGGAAATCGTATTTCTCTACTTGTAGGAAGTTATTGAAATTTTCTAGGAAACTTCCAAGAATAACGATGATGATCATTATCGTTACGTTCAGTTGAACATTCAGATATACATACTTTGTTATTTCACTGATACACACAGTGAGTTTAAAAAAGATGGGAAAGTTTTGTTTATGTATAAATATGAAAAATAATTAGGGGTTATTAGATACGAGGTATTAAGTAGTGATAGAACGATCGAGAGAACGGTATCACTTCTTTTTGCCGATACGATAAATATATCGGCCAATACCGATATTTACGTGCCGATAATCCGATATATCGTATCGGCAAACATAATGCTATCTATTTATACAGGGCCAAAGCAAAAACGGGAGTTTCTGTTTTATAATTCCGATGCGAGGAAACGTTTGTGATTGGTAATTAGTGACATTTCTGATTTCGGGGAAGTCTCTATATTCTGTAGTGCTTTAAAACCGAGTTTAAAACACAGCGTTTTAAACTAGACTATTAGAGGAGATAAAAAGATACTAAAGAACAAACATTATCTCATATTAAAAATATAATAAAAAGATAATATACAGTAGCGGAAGTGGATCCAGAATCTTTGGATGATGAAGATAATATTCTCTTAAACCATTTACAAAATAAGCAAAATACAGTTTGAGAAACTTTAGACAGCATTGCATCTACTTCAGCTTCCGAGATCAGTACTAAAAAATACATAAAGCAAGGATGTGAAAATGAAAAAAATATTATATTTGGCATCCTTAACTCTATTAAAAGATAAATCTCCTTTTTAGTGGTGGGAGGCAGAAAAAAAATTAATTTCTCATTTTGTACAACGCAGCTTCAGTCTATCTTTCAGCACCCACTGGCAGTGTATCAAGTGAACAACTTTTTAGGGAATTAGGTAATATTTATGAGCCTAAAAGAAATAGATTAAATGCAGATAGTGCTGAAATGTTGGTATTTTTGCATCATAGCATCAATAAATTAAATTTTAAGTATTAAGTATATACTATATTTAGTACCTGTTACATTAGGTATATTTGTTGTTAGTGTACTTGTATAGTATTTGTTTTACTTTTTTAGTAAAAGCATTACCTGTATTATTGTTTAATAAAGTATTTTATTTATGCACTGAAAAGAGTGAAAAGCGCAATTTTTTTTCCGATATGATACGATACCGATAATCTGCAACAACTGCCGATATACCGATATCAATATCGGTATCGTTCTATCCCTAGTATAAATATGTTGCAACTGTATGTCAAACTATGGAAAATGAAACAGAAATCCAGTGCTTAAAAAGTACAAACAAAGAAAAAACTACTTTTGAACATACTTACAGTCCTCCTAATCCAAAAAGCAGTTGAAGCAAGTTTTGAAAAAATATGCATCTCCTAAAAATTGTGTTCTTGTTTACCTCGAATTGAAAAAAAAAATATTTAGGTACCGCTGGATTCGAGGCTGGATTACTTTAAATCATTATTTCTTGTTTTTGAATTGTAATTTAAAATTCTTGATTCATAAATGGATATGCAGTCATTTAGCTTAGTAATAATGGTATACCCACGCCTAAGCTTTTTAGTAAATACAAGTAAAGTGAAGGGGGTGGGTGGCTCAGTGGTAGAGTCCCTGCCTTGCGGATCCAATGGTCCCAGGTTCGAATCCCACCGTTGGCCGGGATTTTTTCATTTAATTTAATTATTTAAAATTAATTCTGATGCCTTGGTATGATTCCCCACTCGACCATCTATATTGAAAATGAGATTTTGACTGTTCTCATATCTGAAGTTTTAGGACTATTATCTGAGCATTTTCTAGTAGAACAAGGTTGAAAATTGGTTATAACATTTTCGGGAAGTGTTAGTGTCCATGAAAAATAAATACTTATACCATATTTTATCAAAATATTTAAATTTTAAACCCTATTCTAAATCATTAGTAAGTAAGTAAGTACATATACGTAAATTAAAATACAAACATGCACTTAAATTAATACTTAAAAATGCAACTTAAAAATTAATGGCCATAAGTAATGAACTAATAAAGGACTGATGGCAAAAAGTAAAGAATTTCTTTATAAAAAAAATGTAAAAAAGAATTACATGCTCTTAACCAAATAGATACATATTAACTGTTGAAAACTTCATACTTTAACCTATCAAATGGTATTTTTATTTATTTTTTCTGTTAGGTACAATATTATTGAAAAATAGACCCCACAAAAGCATTTTTGCCTTAAGGTAGCTATAATTAATTGGACGTTTATAAAGAAAGGATTTATTAATCGAAAATATAAAATATATTAACTCTGACAATACAAAATATATTTCTGACAATTCTATAAAAATTAATGTCACACCTATCCAAAATAAATATGAGGGTAACTCAAAAATTATAAAATACAAGGTGAGTTCAACTTATTTACAACAGTAGCCATAAATAGTGCCATGACCCTATTTGGAGGCAGTCAAAAAATTTCGTATTACGGGGTGATCACAGTTGAATATGTTACTTGAAAAAATCAACAAGAAATGTTGAAATTGTTGCCAAAGAATAGGAATTAGGGTGAACCATCCGGTTATTGACCACGTCCCAGTAAATGACCAATATTTACTGATTTATGATTTATTAAGAATTTTTAATAACCTAAGGTAACATATTAGACAGCAAATTGATCCCCATCTAATTTTCAATTTTTTTTATACATTTGACAACACTGCTCATAATCGGCAGTTTACAAATGTCAGTTAAAAGTGCATGTGTTTTTGTTTCCTTCTCATGTAACCACATGTAATTAAGGTAAGTAGAGCTAAGTGTTTTTTATTTTATAAAAAATATGTATTGGAGTTGTAAAACTGTTTATGTTATTTGGACTAAACTGCATGAAACAAGATTAAATTTAGTATTTTTTAGGCTGTAATACTAATATAACCTCAAAAAGAATTTATTTTTTAAATAGTCAATAATAGGTAATGCTAAAGCTGAGAAATTCAGTGAATGACCGAATGTGGTCATTTAGGTACTGAGTTGGCGGGAATTTTAAAATAATTTGTTTTGATAATGTACTTTAATCACTATATGGATGCTTCTTTTATGCAAGCATTGTAAATAATGAGGGACTCGGCTGGCCTATAGATGACCACTCTTATTATCTAAATGATCTTCTGGTCATTCACTGGATATTTAGCCTAGTCAATGACTGTTTGCTGTTTATGTATTAAAATATTATTTTTGCAATAAAGCAATTGTGTAACATTTATTTTCAGATGACAGAAGCACCCAAAAGAGCATATACAAGATTTAAGTATTCCATTAAAAATCTAAAAGATGCAGTGACAAGTCCAAGAAGGAAGAATTGCTACGAGTACTAAAGCCAGTAAACAATTTAAAATTCCAAAAGGCACCAAGAATCTTGACTGCTTAGGAAGAAGATATGTTGGAGAATTGGATAATCCAAAAAGCAAAAATTGGGTTTCCTATGCATCCAGATAAAGTGAAAGATACCGTACAAAAGGTAATGGAAGAAACCCAGCATCCTAATCCATTCAACAACAACCGTCCTGGTGATAAATGGCTAAAAGGATTTTTAAAAGTAAAGCCAGATATTGGGAAAAGAAATGCTGAAATTATTTCCAAAGCACTAAGCAAGATATCAGAAAGTGGTTTCAGGATCTTAAAAGTTATTTAATAGAAGATGGTGTTGATGTTCTTGAAGATGCTGATCGGGTCTATAATGCTGATGAGACTGGGGTACAATTATGCCCCAAAACAGGAAAGGTGCTAGGGCCAAAACATTTTAGAAATTTTTATGATGTTGCTGTCGGAAAAGAAAAATAGTGCCTGACTGTATTAGCAAATTTTTCTGTCAGTGGAAAAGTAGAACAATATATCCATACAAAAGAATACCTAGAGACATTGCTAACTCTATCTCTGATAATTTTTATATTGGTCAAAGTGATACAGGTTGGATGGTTGGTTTTACATTTTATTGAGTATGTAACGAATAATTTCTATCCAGGGCTGTTAGATAATAACATTAAATTGCCTGTTCTCTTTCTGCTAGATAGACATAAGTTACATATCAGTCCTGAACTAGACACTTTTTGCGAAAAAAAGAACTATTTTATAATGTCTATTACCAAATGCTATACACACATTACAGCCATGTGATGTTGGTATCTTTAGACCTCTAAAAGAATCCTGGAGGAAGCAGTGTCACAAGAAAATCTCTAACCAAAGTATTTTTTGCACCTATTTAAAAATGCCAGTAAAATTGAAACCATACAAAACGCCTTCAGGGCATGTGGCATATTTCCATTTAATGCAAATAATGTTGATTTTTCAAAATGTATGAATACTCGCTCGAATACTCGTCAAGCAGCATTAAAAGAAAATAACAATAATGTAGAGAGTAATCAGAGTGGAATTGATAAAACCAAATTTTTAAAAATTATTGGAAGTAGAATTTCCCCAGAGACCTTAAAAACATACAGAGAAGAGAAAAGCACAAAAAGTTTTAAATAATGATAAATTATTTAAATTACCCCAATGAAGAAAATGGCGAGAATTGTATTATGGACACAGAAACTGATGATTATCAGGAAGTTGAAGAAATTAAAAATGTAGATTACATAAATAAAGAAAATCAAGAAAGTGCCCCGGAGATTACCCAAAAAAATGAAAATATATGTGAACAAATTGAGGAAGAAATGAAACATGTAGAAAACCAAGACAATACTCAAAATTAAAGCAACCAAATTGAAAATCAAAATGAGGAAAATGATGAAACAAAAGAAACACAATTGGATTTAAATTTTAGCTGAAAAAAATCTCTTAAAGTCCAAGATTCCTGGAAACAACACTAACACTTTCCAAAGTTGGAAATTGCCACTAACAAAAATGTTAAAGAAAAAGCCCCTTTAGCAAATATTGGAGAGAATATCATGAGAAAAAAGAAGAACAAAAAAGAATTATTGAAGAATTAAAAGAGCAAAGAAAAAAGGTTAGAGAGGAAAAAAAACGTAGACGTGAAGAATTAAACAAAAATAAAGAAAATAGACCAAAAAACTTAAAGAGAAGAGAATCTTCTTCAAGTTCAAGTGATTCAAATATTTCAAATGAAGACTCTTTAAAGGAAAATGAACAAGAAAATCAGAATGAAAATGAAATCAATGAATCTATGCCACCAACTACATTTACCATTGCTGATTTCGTAATTGTCAAATATGAGAACAGTTATTTTCCCGGTGTTGTTATACGAAAACAAAGAGGAGAATATGAAGTGCGAGTCATGTGTAGAAGTGCACAAAATTGGAAATGGCCAGAAAAAAATGACCAAAAATGGTATAAAAAAAGAGGATGTCATTAAAAAAGATTGACCCACCAATGCTGATAGTCGAGGAAATGTGTATTCAGTTCCTGAAATGGAAAAGTATGAAACACTGCTTTAATTTTTTTTAAACTAAGTATTTATGTTTTCTTTTAGATAATAAAGTAGTTTTGTAGTCATTTACTGGTATTTTATGTGGTCAATTACTCAAAGGAACTGGTCATTTACTGGGATTTTATGCATTATATCTTAAAAATTATCGAATATTTTAAACAAATAAACATGTTTACATTTTTATGTTAAAAAACTTAAATTAGTAAACAAATTCATCCAGCTATTCCTTGCTTTTTCTTAAAAAAAAAAAACAAACATTTTAACAAATAAGTATATTATCACTAGAGAGCGGAATATATGCAAAATGCATATATATGCATTTTTTTGCATATTTTACCAAAGTTCAGAAAATATTGCATATTTTTCCAAAATTCAGAAAATATTGCATATTTTACCAAAGGTCAGAAAATTTAAGAAAATATTACATATTTTCGAAAAAAAAAATGTATTACTATACTGTGCAAATCAAAAACTGTTTTAACAGATTATACAGATATATTTGAAATCAAGACCTTTTAAATTTTTGTTTTTAAGTGTCACTTATTGTAAATTCTTGATAATTAGTTCTTGGAGGGTGGGATGCACTCGGTTTTTACCTTCTTAAGAGATTAAGCCCATTACGGTAATTGTTAATAGATGGTATTTACACAGATAAAGTATTACCTACAATGCAATAAAACGGTTTATATAAAATTCTCAGTAATTTCTTGTAACCAATCTACCCTAACATCGGAATATTTTGAATGTTTTTCATTCAGTTTAATAAGATAGTATCCTCGTTATTTGCCTAGTGAAAAGTCTTGTAATAATTTGTTGTTTTAAAAGTGTCCTAAAATGTCGAGAATTTCTTGGTGGATTATTATCTTTCCAGAGTTGGAAATCAATGGGGATAAAGTTTTTTGTAAAGCTTGTGCCAAAATAGTGGTTTGCGAAAAAAAGTTTAAAGTGGTTCAACACGTGAAAACATCATTGCATAAAGCAAAATTGCAAAAAATGAAATCACAACCGGTTCAACAATGCGTTGTGAGGTCATTTCAAAACGCCGACAAAACAAAAAGTGACAAGGAGGTATTTAATCAGGACTTGTGCATAGCTCTTGTTGCGGCAAATATTCCATTAAAGAAGTTACAAAACCTACATCTAAGAGAATTTTTACAAAAATATTGCAATCAAACCATTCCTGACGAATCTACACTCAGAAAAAAAAATGTACATGCTATATATATTTATTTATTTATACATTGTTCAACAGGTTAAACCCAATTACAGAACAGGAGTACATTTGAAATAAAACAGTTTAACAAAAAGCATATAGATATATATATAAATGTAATAGAAGAAATTAAAGTTTTACTGGATGATAGCAATTTTTACATCATTGTTGATGAAAGCACAGATGCTTGTGGAAGATATATGGTACATCTTATGATTGGAGCCTTAAAAGAAAATGAACCAGGTACATCATATTTAATTGCATCAAAACAGTTAGAAAAAACTAACAATATAACTGTTACCCGATTTATTCAACAATCTCTAGCAGAATTTTTTTTACCAAATCAAATTCCCTCAGAGAAGTTCTTAGTGTTTTTGTCTGACGCAGCACCATATATGATAAAAGTAGGGCAAAACTTAAAAATATTTTATCCAAATATGGTCCACGTTACTTGTCTTCTGCATGGAATAAACTTAGTTGCAGAAAGTGTGAGAACAGAATATCCCTTGGTTAACAAGCTAATTTCGAATGTGAAAAAAATATTTTTAAAAGCCCCTTTAAGAGTGCAGTTGTATAAAGAGAGAATGGTAGGGGTGTGTTTGCCCCCGGAACCCGTAATTACGCGATGGGTGACATGGATTAAAGCTGCTATATTCTATGCAGAAAATTTTGAAGCAATTAAGGATTTAATTTTGGATATAGAAGACAATTCACAATGTGTAGTGCTCGGTGTAGTGCAAAGTAAAGAATTGTTAAAAAATCCCCTTGTGCCTAAGCAACTTGTGTTTATAAAGGTTAATTTTAGTTTTTTGATGTAATAACTTCATTGGAAAAGAAAAATTTAAGTTTAATCGAATCAGCAAATTTTATTGCAACAGTTTCCGATAAATGTAACAATGTTCCTGGTAACATAGGTAGGCCTTAAGATTAGAAAAAAATTAAATACAACTTTATTAAAGAATGAAGGGCTCAATGAAATAAGGGAAGTGAAAAACATTTTTGAGGGAAAATTTTTCAAAGAAGTTTTACGTTGGCCCTGTACATTACTTCCAAAATTACGGTATTGTCCTATTACTTCGGTAGATGTTGAAAGGACCTTTTCTATATCAAAACATATTTTTACAGACAGAAGACAAAAATTCTTAATAGAAAATTTCGAAAAATATTTAATTGTAAATTCCTATTATAATATTACTATTTAATATTTTTATACTATTCTATACTTAACTTCTACTAGTTTTTGTGTTTCGTTTGTTTTAAATAAATTTTTATATTACATATTTTCCGAGGGGTCTTTCACTCTGCAAGAAAACGTACATGTATTGCCAAATTGTGGAATTACTTCAATAATTCCGAGTAATTCTCTGTAATACCAGGTAATACCAAAGTAATACCAGGTAATGCCAAAGTAATACCAGGTAATACCAAAGTAGTACCACAAATTCCGAAGTAATACCTGGTAATTCCAAAGTAATACTAGATAATACCAAATAATATTAGATGATTCCAAGTAATGCGTGGTAATGTCAAGATAAGTACTGCTAGGTAACTGTCGAGCTACCTTTTTAGATTTAGTTTAATGTTAACTTTATTAAAAACCTTAGGTAATAACATTTCCTAAAAATTTTGCTAGCTAAAAATTTATGTACGTAATTTTTAATATTGTTAATAATATGCTCTTTAATTGCATCCTCATTCTCTACAGTTTTACTTTTTTTCTTTTGTTCCTCCGAATTTTTTTCAAGATTATCATCTACAAATTTTCTTTTCCTTTGACTTAATTCTAATGGTGTTTAATTTTGTTTCTTCTGTTTGGGTGTTTTTGTCAACTCTCATGCCAGAGCATATCAGTTTTTGACATTCTATGGAAAACATTTGAAGAAGTTTTATGTGTCCATCCAAACTTTTAAATTTTGAAGGCGTTTTAAAATAAATTCCAAAAACATTTTTTTTTTCATTCTCTTCTAATAAATCAGAAAGTTCCGTACATGCAAACTTTTCTAATTTATCTACGTCGGGTTGTTTTAATGCTGCCAATGAATATATATTGTCATACCCATTAAAACTTAGTAGATCTATGAGATATTTTGGAATAGAAAATTCTTTGAGTTCCGGTTGAAGTCTTATTTTCGAAATAAGTGACTTAATGTTATCATTAGCCATGCTAGAACAAATTTTCTAAATAAATAGTTCTCGAAATAGTTATACGCGCAAGTGATGAAAATTTAAATTTTCAATAAATAATGTAGAAATAATATTTTCCATGGTAATTAATGAAATTAATTAAAAAATTGTTGTATAACCTTAAATAAGAATAAAATATAATCTCAAAAACAATCCTAATATTATCTCAAAAAACTCGTATTTTCTGCTATGATGCGTCCTAGACCCTGATTAGAAATGCCCACCCCACCCTACGCTTACTTATTAAATATAGTGCTGTGGTCCTTATAAAGAAAACTGAATACAAGATATTCCACTTAAAATGGACCTAGTGAGCATTTCAGAACTGGTTAGGTATATAGATTCGGTTAAATGTTAAATTGAATATCGAGGGGGACACTAGTATGGTGTGAAAATATTCCACTTAGACCCATGAATATATAACCCTATGTCCACCATGATCTGGTGAGTTAATTCACTATTAGTCACTAGTGACTACCTTAGTGCCTTGTTAAATACGTGATTTCTAATCTTGAATGTTTGACATTTATTTTCTTTCAGATTATTGAAAATTTGTAACTTTTAAAAATCTTATTAAATTTGGTAGTGGAAGTCATAATATCTAATATATAGGTATATTACAGAAACAAATTATAAAAAAAAATCGCGTGCCTTACCGTACACGTGAGAGAAGTAAAACTTCTTAAAAACTAGACAATTAGAGATATTACAGATGTGTGTGTGTGTGAGAGGGAAAAAAGAGATAGAAAAATTGATTAGGCATTACGACATAAATGAACGAAAAACAAATCGGTTTAGATCCGAAAACTACAATTTATAAGTGATTATAATTCTCAATTCCTCCTACGAAACAAAGAAAAATACCCACATCCACCCCCAAATGAAAACAAACTCGAGGATAAATTGAAGCTTCCAGCTTTTTCGATTTTTCCTTGAGTTTGTTTTAATTTGGGCATTTTTCTTTGTTTCGTAGGGGAATCAGGAATTATATTCACTTATTTCCCAAATTATAAATTACAATGACAGTTGACACTTGGCAATTGACAATTATATACATATGTATACAGATTGCTTAAAGCGGTATTGCTCGCGGCCATTTTCGCTCACAAGTACCATAAAGTGATTGGAGAGTTTGTTCATTGAAAATCAGTTTAGTTATATAGATTGTCTCTTTTCTCTCTCCACTCCACCCTACCCCCCACCACTCCACCCCACCACTCCACCCTACCCCCCACTTTACTCCCAATTTGCCTCTGCCCCACTCTACCCCACTATCCCACTTTATCCCACTCTACCCCACTTTATCCCACTCTACCCCACTCTACCGCAGTTTATCCCACTCTACCACACTTTACTCCCAGTCTGCCTCCGCCCCACTTTATCCCACTCTACCCCACTTTACTCCCAGTCTGCCTCCGCCCCACTTTATCCCACTCTACCCCACTTTACTCTCAGTCTGCCTCCGCCCCACTTTATCCCCCTCTACCTCACTAGACCCCAATCTACCTTTACCTCCCACTTTACCCAACTCTACCTCATCCACTCTACCCGATTTCATGAAACGTGTTGAAATTTTTTATTTAAAAAGCAAAATTCTAGCTTTTTATAATAGCAAGTTAAAATCTCAATTGACCAATCAATCTCAAATTAAAATGTATTTACTTACCTGAAACATAAATTTTTGCAAGAACCACTTTCTAACAACTGCACTGTACGAAAGACCAACATTAAATGATTTAAGTTAGGCTATGAACGTAAACAATCGAGGTTCAAGCGCATGCGTTCAAAGTAATGCCAACGTAATTCCATGTAATACCTTGGTAATACCAGTAATGCCGTCGTAATGCCAAGTAATACCAAGTAATACCGAGTAATTCCACCGTAATACCACGCAATTCCGTCGTAATGCCAAGTAATACCGCATAAAACGTACATGTATTGCCAAGAGTGAAAGACCCCTCGATATTTTCTTTTGTTTTTTTTTTTTTCGTGTAATGGTTTTGATAGCGTACCAAATTAGGAACATCAATATTAATTAGAACCCAACAGTGAATGGTCAAGTGGAAATATTCGCTAGGCATCAGAATTAATTTTTAAATAAATTAATTAATTTAAAAAATCGCGTCCCGGCTGGAATTTGAACCCGGGACCCCTAAGTCCACAGGCCAACGCACTAACCACTGAGCTACCCACCCCCTACTTTTTTTAAGTATTTTTAACAAATATGCATTTGCATATTTAGGCATAATTGGACAAAATAACTGCATATTTTTGGTAAAAACGATGCATATATATGCGCATATTTTGTTATATTTTGATGCATATATTCCGCCCTCTAATTATCACTGTTGCCAAAAGTGGTCATTAACTGGACGGTTCACCCTAACTGCCTTGTTAGTTGCAAGTTGTTCATTACCAAAAATCTTATTAGTCCACATACAGGGTCATACATTATTCCATTACGAAGTTACAGGCGAGGGGGTAACCACTGTTAAATTTTTAAGAAAGAAAATCTCTATTTGTGGAGATTTCTTGTAACTTCACATATCTCTATGAATATCCTTGGATATACAAGGATATCCTGGGATCTCCAAGGATATCTTTAGATCCCCATGGAGATCATTTTGTTTTCAATGGTACTCGTGTATCTCTTCTGGACCTCTATATACACTTCTTTTAATTTTATATGGAATTAGATGTAAAAAACTCGTTTTTGCTGTCAGAAAGTGGTAGTTTGATATAATATGAATAAATCATGAACTTGTTAAAGTTGAATATTACAATTGGTATGTAATACTTGACCTAATGATAGAAGATTATGTAGGTACCATGGCAGAAAATAGATTTTTACTGTCAAAGGACTAACTCACTTTTATATTACCCTCGTTTATTACTCACAACTTTGTTTCACAGGGTGGGTGCCCAACATTGTCATTGGCCCATAATTTGAATGGGCTCTATTAGTTTAAGATCATCTTGTTTCGGCCAATAAAAATCTTCAAGGTCTTCTTTTATAAAATTAATTTGGATGTTTTTAGTTAGGTTTTCTTGATCTTGATTAACCACTTTCGAGACCGCCTTTCCAATATACCACATTTTAACATACACGGCCGCGGTACCAGATAAAATGATGAACATATATTAATGCTTTTCCGATTCCACACGACTGCCGCCGAAGTTCTTCGATCTTCACTGGATCTCCACGTATTTCCTCGTATTTTCATCGGACATCCAGATACATGGATGTCCATGGATTTCCACATATATCATCTCGGATCTCTATGAGAACTTAATCCTGTGGGTCAGAATATTTCCACAGTGACTACCCCCTCGGTTACAGGATGTTAAGGATGATCTAAAGTTCCAAGTTCAAGTATTTATGGCGCTATAATCGTTAAATACTTAACAAAACGACTTGCATATCTTTGCACAATGACAATATACTTAAAAACACAGGCCGATAATTCGAAAATTATTAATATTTTATCACCCTGTATTCAAATCATATTGTTACTAAGAATTCCTTGAAAAAACAAGAGAGGATCAGGTAAGCTGTAAATTGTAAAAAAATCTCGGGATTTTATAATAGTTATTTTTCACAGTTTTTATAGAATTAATTACTTTGTTTTTTAATATGTTTAATATTGTCTAATTTCTAGGTTATTCGGTTTTTTAATGTTTTTTGAAACAGTTTATTCTGTTTGTTTCCTTTTTTAGCAACTGATTTGTGACATAGGCACTCATTTTTTGTGTTTTTCTTCTTAATTTTATTTCTTTTGTGCTATCTTTTACAAAATTAGATAATAAACTAACGAATGTTACTTTTTGTGGGATTAAGAGTAAATTGTAAAACTGTTATGAAGTGATCTGTTCTATCTGTATCTAACTTTAAATTATTACAAATCATTCTACTATAATATTATTTGCCTGATGATGACCTTATAAATCGAAAGCGCTTGCAAGCTTAAACATGTTTAAAAAACATAATTAAAGATACCAGTCGTTGACAGGTTTTGAGTTTTTCTTATTTCTTATTAAAATAATTGTATAACAGAATGTATACCTAATAAATATCGTCCAACTATAACAGGTGATTATTTAAAATTTACCAGTAGATATTTTATTAAATAACTATTGTACGTTTTTAAAATAATACAATAATGCATCTCTTATCCAATATTATGAGATGTACCTACTTAATTTCCCTATAAAATACTTTTTATTGTAACTATAGGTGAGGGTAAAAGTACTTATTTACTACTTACCTAACCTAACAATAAAAAATATAAGAACGAAATGTCTACCTATGAAAAACGAAAATTTAAACTAAGAATAAAATATAATAAAAAATATTGTTTTCCACAAGTTTACACCCAAAATATCGTGAACCCAACAAACCAATGAACCTCCACAATACACGAGGAATAGAACTGGCAACACCTGCAGAAATACGTAGGTAACGTGAAGAACGTTTGAAGAATAATAATATAAGAAAATACCTTCCGAAACTTTTAGTAAACAAACTACAAAATATCTTTTTAATATTAATAAAGCACCTATATAAATAAGTAAGAAAATGTAATCAATCAATAGATAATAGTAAACAAAAACTCACCTTTAAGATGACGAACTGGATCTAACGGTGATGCAAACAACAGATTCCGAAAGAAAGTGCACACAATCACACCACATAATACTTTTATAAACATTGTAACTTCAAATCACAAAAACACAGATCACAGCAATATTCTTTGGCAAATAGTTGTATCATTTTATTGTCCGTTTAGTCGAAAAAGATTACGTCTGTTCCGAACACGAAATAAAGTTAACAGCGACGACGAAATAACAAACACCCTTCCTGCGGCTAGCGGACATCTACACTGTTTTCGTTTGATTTCACGTTTCACGTTGTACTGCTGTGTACGGTGGGTGGCGTGCCAGCTGGCGAAAGCAGACGAGAGCGCACGATTGTTTGTCCTTGCGCATTTTACAGTTGGAGTTCGGACACGCGGTTTACAGGACACACGCGGTTGAAGGGAATTTTATTTAGGAAGGATTGGGAATTTACGTTTTTATTTCCTGCTTCGTTGTTTGGAATGAAATGGGAGTGCCGAGCGTTTTATCAACGAAAATCATTTATTTTAAATTTATTTGGACGTTAAAAACTGTTTTATTATTTTTTTCATGTTTAGTTTCATTACGATGTTTATTATGATAATAAAGGACTTCGCACAAATCTGTTGGAAAGTGGATAGTACAGGGTGTTGAATATGAACTTTTTGATATTTGACTGTCTCGTATTGTCTCCAATTCAATAAAGAAAGGGTTTTTGCTATCATCAATGTTAAATAACATTCACTAAATATTTGATATTTATTTTTAAAAAACTGTCTTTTACTTGTATATAGAGTGTTAAATTATAATTTGTCTAACTTAAGGCTGTTTTCGCGGTTCAATATTTTAATGATAATAAATTTTACGTATTTTTACACCTTATAGTTTTACGTAAATAAATTCTGTAATACTAAGATCGACATATATAATATTAGTCGAGGCAATGAAGTAGTAGAAAGACGGATCATAATAAGGTTTTTAGTATTCGCCTCCAAAAATATTTTGAAAAAAATGCCCCTACTTTTTATCTTTTACAAACGGGAAACTGCATTGCTGCAGCCAAAAAGGCATTCAAAAAATGCATTTTTTGAGACGGCTTTTGGGAGATTAAAGAACTTGGCCCACATCGGGTTGTTGGGGGTTTTCGAGGTCGCTGATCACGAATATGTGGTTCAAATTGACCCATAGTCGATCTGGAGCTCATAAACGCCGATGAACAATATTTCCATGCGACTCTCCGGAAATTCACGCGGGGAAGGAGAGAAACTAGGCGCCCGGGGATTTTTTAGGTCGCTGATTTTAAATATGGCATCGGTAAACACCTTCCGGATATCTGGTATGCCGGAACCTGGACGTGGACGTCATCACCGAGAATTTTCCTGACAAGATCGCCAAAAACAACACGAAAATCATTGTAGGGCCGTTTTTTGGGGCGCTGAATCCAAATTTCATATCAAAAACGACCCCCTGAACACCTGGTGCATCGGAACCGGGACGTAGACCTCATCTCAATCGAAAAAGACGAACCAAAAATCATTATGGGGGTTTTTTGGGATGCTGAATTCAAATATGGCATCGGCGAACAACCCCTGGAATCTGGTGCGCCCAAACCTGGGCGTGAACGTCATCCCCGATAATATTCTTTGACAAGATCGCCAAAAACAACCCGAAAATCATCGTAGGAGCGTTTTTGGGCACTTAATTCAAATTTCACGTCAAAAACGACCCCCGGAACACCTAGTTTACCGAAATCTGGCCCGCAACGTCATCTTCGAGGGTTTCCCTTACACAATCGAAGCTTATCTCATATGCCACTAGTAATTCCTTCACACTCCCCCGTTTTTCTTACCCGTTCAAATCAGACACAGGCCAGTGAGCAGGATTTGGAATACGATAGCCGCCATCTTGGATCGCTTAGTCGTGTCACAAGCCGACTCGCATCACTGACTGGTGGCATGACGTCTAGTTGACAGGTTGCGCCATCTCGTGGAGACTCTTGACTCCTGTTAGGTTACGTTGGTAACACTGTTGATAGTTGGCAACGCTGAATTGACAGCTGACCATTGGCAGCACTGGTATGTCAGCTGACAGTAGGCAAAACTGTTGACAGATGACACGACAATTGACTCGTGACCTTGAAAGCGACAAAAATTGCCAAAAATGAACTTTAGCGATTTCCCATATTAATTTACCTAAGGAATGACGCCGAATGAACATAGCCCCATTGCGGATAATATTTTGTTGTTCCATGCAATAACGGGGTGCAATACATACTACCAGGGAAAAACTACATTTTTTAAGACCTAGAAATTCTCAGACTTTCAAGCTCATACCACGGCAACGCTACGCGCACATCTACGCGCACACCGCCATTTTGGGGTCCAACCTCTCAATCAAGCCAGTGGCGTCACTGCCAAAAAACAAACAAGTTGCAGTAGCACGGAATCAGTAGCGTGTATCTTTAATTTATTTTGTTTGTGATGTTTGTATTATGTAGTTATTGTTATTTTTTTAGAATTATAGATATTTTTTGACACTTTTTATATAGTAGTTGTTTTCCAGTGTTAATTTGTTAACTTTTAAGTGTTTTACTATGTCTGGGCAAAGTTGTGCAGCAAAAAACTATATGAATAAACTGTATTAAAAGATTTTTTCTGTTTCTTAAATATCTTATTAGGTATGTATGGTATACTTTTAAAAAATCCTAGTTTTTGAGTCAGTTATAAAGCTATTAGTAGGTAGGTGCCTAGTTAACGTCACGTAAAGTTTAGCGTCAATTTATATTTACTTATGTAGGTATATTATTAAGATTTAAAGTAAAATTTTATATTTTAAACATCTCCCGTATGGAGTTGACAAAATGGAAAAATCTTTATTTTTATTTTAAGGAAAAAGTCATTATAAAAAAATTCTGTGTGACGAAAAAATAGGTTTACTATATTAATATGTTAGGTCAGGTGTACATGGTCTTAATAAATGAAGAAACTTAAAATTGACAAAAGGAAAAAATCTGTATTACCTTATTGATTTTACGAAGAAAAGTCACAGTTTTCCTTTCGGTTTTCCTTCATAACTTTCATAAGGAAACTTTTTCTTGTAATTTTCTTCAACAAGCAGAATTTTTTGTATGGAATAATTTTTTTTTCCGAAAAAAAAAATGAATATTAATCGTAATTGTGTTATTCCCAAATATTGAAATGCTTGACAAAAATTTAATTCTGATATTCATTTTGATAATTATTCTAGATATGCGAATAACAAAGCTTTATAATCTTGATAAATCTAAAGTATTTTTATTACAAAAAGTAAGAAAATCTTAATTAGCCATTTAAGAAATTATAAGTAGTAAATTAGTAATGAGTCACAATCAAAATCACGTGTTTTAAGCAGTGCTATTAAAAATGTAAAATTCTTATATTTTGTCGAAGTAAATTCAAAAGCCCGCCAATTTTCAAGCTAAAATAACATTACATCTTTCTATATTACCGACTGAGTATTAATTGCACAAAACTTCCATATGTCGCTGAAGGTAAACATGCTGCCAAATTTCTGTGAGGAATCTGCAACTCTTAATTATCCTTCCTCCATGATGGTATCTGTGTAAACCCTACATCGATCCAAATTCAAAGGACGTTCAAAAAATTGCAATGTTTAAATTTATTACATTCTGGAACTGAAAACTGCGAAACAGGTGGGGATGCTTTACTTGTAGGGCTACATGAAATTCGTAGGACTAGTAAGGATGAGTCATTTTCCAAAATCGCGTGTAATGGTGGCAATATTGTCGAAAATGTAAATATAAACAAGCATATTAATGAATTGCATGCACAAAATATTAATATTTTTTAAGAAAATTTTATTATATATGCGGATTTTTAATAAAAAAAGTCTTAAAATTCAACGTTGCGATGTATGTACATAATATGCCTTAACTCACGAAGACTTGGATATAAGCTCCATGTATTGTTATCATAAAGCATACAAAAAAAAGCAAATAAAGATATTTTTGGCAATTTAAAAATGTCAAATAATAGTTTTGTATGTTTAATAACAAAAATTGAAATAATTTTCCATCACAATTTTGAATTATTTATCACTAAATCTGGCGTTTGTAATTTTTTTTTAAAATTAAATAATTCCGAGATAACATTTGACGCTCCTTGTCCCCGATTTCCATAAATCTATGTTATTAAGGGTCGATTCCACCGTTGTGTTAAACGGAGATTAAAATGACATTGTTAATGTAATATGTCATTTTAAACTTCGTTTAACACAACGGTGGAATCGGTCCTAAGTTATATTTAAGGCTGCTCATATATTTCACTTTAAAAATATTAATAGAAATTTTAAGACCATCAATAAAAACAAGCTAATTATTTGGCGCAATCTGTGAAGCTTTTTTGTTTTAATACGATCCTGCCTATCAATACCTTATTTTATTACAAAATCTTTAAATACGCTTTAATCCGACCCTGACCAAGACCCCCGAATGGCGTCGTCAAGGTCAAATTTTCTTAGTATAATATTTGTATGCGATCAGCGGAGAGTGGGCCTGGCGATTGTTTTTTATGCCGTGCTCATACCATACTACGAAGTTTAAGGAAGCTGGTTTGTCAAGCGAAGAAATTTTTGAGAACGGAGCGCAGCTAATCCTAGCAATGTACAGTGCTATACTGTAATTAAGGAAGCCGAATGTTCCTGACGAGTACAAGCCAAGATGAAACCAATTACTACATATGTACAGGTACAGAATGTACATAAAAACCGCTCTAAAGAGGAGTGTAAATTTTCTAGTGAAAGTCTATTTTCAAGTGCAAGATTGGTTACACGAATACCAACTGAACATGGGGGTGGAGAAAGGAAGGCGACACACTGGTCCTTGTAGAAATGACACAAAAACCTGCGCCCAAGAATATTATGGAACTAATATTCTGTGGATGCGCAGGAGATTTTCAGCTGTTGTCCTGTAGGTCCAAGAAGCACGGCTTCCCTTGCAATCTTACCTGTAAAATTTGTGTAGGCTCAACTTGCAACAATACTGAAAGATATTCAGTTGAAAATGTTATTGCGGCAGAGAGAAAGGCCTTAGATGAGTAAGATATTCTACTTATGAATACGTCAGTTGATGACGATTAGCGATGTGTTACTTGATGAAGAATTTGATATTTAGTTATGTATCTATTGCAGTCTTGACGTCCGTCTCTAAAACATCATGGTTGACATTCATGAAAATAACATCGATATCAAGATAAAGGTTTTGGTGCACCAGGTGTTAGGAGAGTCGTTTTGAATGTAAAATTCGGATTCAGCGCCTCAAAAAAGTCCCATAACGATTTTGTGTTTGTTTTCTTCTATTGTAAGATGTAAACTCTCGGAAATGAGGTCCGCGTCCAGGTTCCGGTGCACCAGGTGTTCAGGGAGTCTTTTTCGACGTGAAATTTGGATTCAGCGCCCCAAAAAACGCCCCCCACAATGATTTTTGAGTTGTTTTTGGCGATTTTGTCAGGAAAATTTTCGGAGATGACGTCTACGTCCAGGTTCCGGTATACCAGATATCTGGGTATTCGCCGATGCCCTATTTGTATTCAGCGACCCAAAAAACCCCCGGGCGCTGAGTTACTCTCCTTTCCCGCATAAATTTCGTGAGAGTCCCACGGGGATGACGTTCATTGGCATTCCTAAGTTCCAAGTCGGCTGTGGGTCAATTTAAACATCATAATCGTGATCAGCGACCTTGAGAACCCACAAAAAACCCGCTTTGGGCCAGTTCTGACTCTTATTTGCAAAGTTCTTTAATCTTCCAAAAGCCGTCTCAAAAAATACATTTTTGGCTGCAGCAATGCAACTTCCGATTTGTATAAAATAGAAAGTAGGGAATATTTTTGAAAGCGAATGCAAAAAACCGCATTCCGATCCGTCTTAATCTAAAAAATTCCGAACTTGTTTGCTTCAATGCTTCGACTATATGCAAGGGTTTCATAGTACAGTTCATCAAATTTCTAGAGGCTTTCGACGGCTAGACAGAGAAAGCACTACTGACAGGCATCCCGACGGATTTACGCAATGAAAGTACACTCTGCGCATCAATTATTTCACTATTTCATTCAGACGTAAATGTCAGATGTAAATTTCGCTAAAACATTTTTTTTATTTTCGTTTGTGTTTTTTGCTCATTACAGTTTAATAGAACCTAAGTATGGAGTTTAATAGCAAATTAAGAGGCCGCGTGATTAACAGTCAATCTCGCGAAATAATAGCCAATGTTATAGAGTTTATGAGAAGAGAAGGAAACTTTAATTCACCTTCAATACCATTTAAAAATGTAAATGATCGTGTTGCTGCAGCCACAGAAGTATCTAAAAACACTGTCGTCCGCATTTCTGGAGAGAAAAAAAGAATCGATAACCGTGAGATATCGGAATTTTCATCACCAAGAAAAACCATTAAAAAACCAAAAACAGTTAATGATACAGATGAAGCTGCACAAGAATCAAATTTTATTTTTTTATTATTAGATAGCTATTTTTGTTTCTGAGTTGTGTTCATTTACAGGCTCAATTTTTTTCCGTTTCTCCTTTTTGATTTTATATGGGGTTTCAAGTTATTTTTGACTATTTCGACGTAAATCACAACAACACACTTTTTTAATAAAGCAAACAAGTGTTAAGAGGTATATGTACGTGTAAACTACAATTACAAAAAATTGATATGAAACCCATGAAACCACCAACAAAAATGTAAAGCTAGCTTCCGTACTAGAACATGGTGTCATTCGTCGAGATAATTTATCGTTTTGTTTAATAGATCAAGAAATGTAAATATTCCCCTGTTATTTTTTATAAAATTATAAGAGAAATAAATTTTTTTCTAAATAGTATAGTTTATTATTTTGTAGAAAAACAAAATTTCGAAAATTTTAGTAATGTTTCAGAAACAACCGTTATTAATAATAGGTACCATTTTCCTTAATAAGGTAGAAATAAAATATAAACTATTTCCACGATTTACAAAGGCCTACAAAAAAATTATAGGTTTTTTCCGCTATCCTATAAAATTTATATTTTCTGACTCAATTTCAAAAGGTTGAAGGAATTCCAAAACACCTTTTATGGCATAATAATTATTTTCAATTCTACATACTATCTTTAGCTGCTTTTAAAAACGTTCTAAGAAAGTCCAATCAGACCAATTTAATCCCTAAACTATTCCACACTTTTAAAATTTAATTACCTAAAAATATTAAAAACTATTTAAAATAACTTGTTTAGCAGACTGTGCAATAGCTATCTTAGTCACACGTAGCGCGTTCTCTATCTGGGCGTCGAACACCTCTAGAAATTTGATGAACTGTACACAAATTTTACGGGTTACTTTTTATTTTTACTACAAGAAAAATTATGTAAGTACAAGTGAAGATCCCTCTGGAGTCACTTTTTGAACATTTGAATCATTTTTTTTTATCTTAAAAAATGTATTTCTAACGAAAAGAAATACAAATAAAAATTCTAGAACGGAACAATATATTTAATTTTTACCTACAGAAGCAAAAATAAAAAAAAATATGTTAATTAGTTTTCGTTTAGAGGGTGACACCAACAAAATGTATATCCTTTTCTACTATTTATAACAGAACAGGTTATTCAAATTTATTTTGTTTTTATGGCTGTTCACTTTGTTATTTTTACGAGTACTTCGCTCAATTATTTTAAATTAATTTTATCATTTATTTATTCAAAAAATATATCC
>OV651828.1:17445724-17495724 GCA_927349885.1 Psylliodes chrysocephalus
AATACTGTCATTTAAAATGAACGTATTTTTGCAAAAGTGAATTATCCAACAAAATTGTTATTTTTTTATAACCATTGACATTTAGTAAAATGTACCACTTTGCTAATTTTTATTTGTATACATAGCTGAATTATTGTTCATTTCCAAACTAGTTATTTTATGATGAAAAGAGATAACTGAATTAGTTGAATTTTGAGGTAGTGACTGAGGGAAACCAATAAGTATTTCAACAGAAAATTTAAATTTTTTAATTAAATAAATTACAGCAGAATGTGTCAAAACAATAATTAAACTCAAAACTGATAAGTTTCGTTTAATTTACTAGGTGTCTAATATTATACATATATTTGTTCGTGTTATTTCAAAATTTAAACAAAACTAAATAGAATAAAGAAAATATTTTGGGGCGACATTCGAAAGCGTCTAGAAACTACGGGTATAAAGTGGGCTTTATATAAATAGCGCAAGTTCGTCGACGGACGAGTAGTTTAGAATAAAGTATTGGACTGGAAAGATAAATTGTAAATAATGTGTTTTAAATAAATAAACAAACTATACATAAATTAAACTATCGTGACGTTAGGTGTTTCAACCATGAGTCGAGCTGAAGGTCGCGTTCTACAGAGACGGCTTAGGCATTCCCATGAAAATATTTTGGACACCCAACTATTATAATTTTAAAATTTTTATATAAGTGACAATTCTGTCAAACTAATTATCAGTATATTCATTAGTTATTGAGATTAAATATGCAATAAAATAAGGTATTTTTGTGTAGAATCGATAAATAATAGCATATTGTATTATCGTAGTTTTTCTGCTAGCAGTATTTTATGTTAGAGGCCACTGACAGTTGTCCCAAATGTAACAGATCACCACCAAATAAAAGAGAAGAGAAATTGAGGTTAAAAAAGAAGGTTATGGCGCGAAAGGCTCGGTACTGACGCCTTGATTAGTTTTATTGTATTTTTTAAGTTGAAATATTTTGTTAAAAGTTAACTATAGGCCTTTTGATCATGTGATGAGCGCAAGCGCAGCCGCCTTGTTCAAATAGCGCCAATAAAAAGTTTCGTACTGTTTTGATCAACAATGGCTGGAAAAGCAATATTATCTCTACATACAAATCAATCATTAGAAAAAATCGTTGATGGTGATTTACATTTTTACTTTCCTATCTGTATACAGATATAAGGAAAGTATAGGAATCATGATTTTTTCGACCTCGAGTTTTCGACGGATTTGTGTGTGTTTGTGTATGTGTTTGTGTATGTGTTTGTGTATGTGTTTGTGTATGTGTTTGTGTATGTGTATGTGTATGTGTATGTGTATGTGTATGTGTATGTGTATGTGTATGTGTATGTTGTAACGTTCATTTTTGGCCCCACGAATTAATAAAATTGTTTTGGCTTACCTGGTTAATCATACGAAAAAAAAGGGTAAAATCGTATTGATGATATCACTATTATTTTTGTCATTAACTAATTTCACCTGTATTCTAACTTTCGGACATCATTATTATAATTTATTTCATCTCACCACTAAGTAAAAGGTAGTATAATACTTAGTACATTGGTCATATTTGCAGTGTAGTGTTCACTGTTTTAATTTGCCAGACTCTCCTAAAAATAGACCAAGTTTCGTTGTAAATTTATATATATTATGTATTATAGTCTCACCTTTGGGTAATTAATTATTTACGATACCATTCTTTATGATTTTCTTTGTTGTTTATTTTGTTTATAGCTGTCAGAATTGGATTAATGTTTATTAATTATGACAGTGAATGACATAAACGCCATTTGACGACAGAACACCGACAAGTGTCATGTTGGTGGGACGTTCCAATATCGGGCTCAGAACCCGAGATAAGGTAGTTTCACAATGAGCGATTTTAAGTCGTGAGGGATTTTTTTTGGCGATCGCTGTTGTATTAATTTTTGTCGGGAACAGTTTCCCAAATGTAGTTATACTGTAAATAAATATAGTTTTTAGGGTACCTTTCGTAAATGGTCTGTTAAGTTATATAGTGGGGAATTCTTGAGGATGAATTTCTGAACCCACTTGACATTTATCGGAAAGGGATTTCGTCCATTTTGGACGGCTGACGTATTGTTTCTGTCAGTGGTGTTGAATCACGACGAAGACGATTTTTGTGTCGAAGTAGAATTTTCTTAATATTTAGCCCCATCGGCTTACCCTAATTAAAGGGGATTTTAGATTCTACTTCATGGTTAATTGTGGGTAAATGGACATTTCGTATTTTGAGAGGAATTTTAGTGTATTGGTAAATTCCTATGGTCATTGGTCCAGCCCATATCTATTATAGGATTTTAACGCAATAATTGGGAGTTCACAGCATTTGGAGTGTGGAATATTGTTGTGCTGTGAATCATCTCACGTGGTTCTCATCCTTGAAAGGCTACCAAGTTAACCCTTTACGAAAAAGGTATGTTTTGTATATATTAGGTTATGTTACCAACCATGTGTAACAGAATTTTAATTATTTGAGCTCATAATACTGTTTATGACTCACTGTTGAACCAATGTAATTTTTCTTCATCCTAGATGCTGAATAGTTTCTAGTTTATGTACATTTTTTTTTGGGTAATTCTATAGTTCGGGATACCTGAGTCAATGTGTATTGACATTTTTCTTTGTAATATTTTAAGGGTTTAACCCAGGGGGTTGTTAACCCAGGATTAGACGTCAGTTTCACACAGGGGGTTGTTGACCCAGGATTTCAACAGTTGTACACAGAGGGTTATGTCGTCCGGAGTTCAACGGTTTCATCGAGGGAACACAGAACATTGGTATGCTAGCCACCTAGTTTACTTGTAGCTAGATTTACAAGGATGATTCTCGTTCTGGATGGGAAGATGGGAATGTTGTGAAAGAAGACACCCTACTATCAGGTTTTTTTTATACGTTATATTGAAGTTTCATGTGTGCATTGTTAAACTATACATTCACTTTCAACCGAATGTTGTCAAGGTATTCTCAGCATTATTTATACTTTTGAGCACAGAATGTTCTAGGGTTCTTTCACTCATAACTTAAGTATTATCAAATGTTACATCGTTTAATTGATTAATATTTTAAAGTTTTACTTAATTTAAGCACTTAATGCTGATGTAGTAATCCTTCGGGTCGCAGAACACTTGGACTGCTTCCACGTTTAAGTTGTAATTCTTCAGTTATTAAGGGCTACTGCCATAATTTTACTTTATTCAATTTATTCATTATTAAATGGACCAGACTTAACGATTAAGTTAAGCAATCTCAGAAGACCCGTGTGGGGGCAGAGATTAAGTAACCTCTTCCAATCTGGGAGTTTAAGTAAATAACCTCTGTGTCTGAAGTCCTTTAGTGTATCTTTGTATTTTTATTATTTTTTTGATATTTTTATTTAGTTTTATGAATTATACTTAATTATAAAATTTCATGGTTTAATAATTTTCTTTTGGGTAGTTTGGTCTTAACCAAAAGTTAAGCAAATATCGCCTTCCAATTTGGAGAGGGTTATGAGGATTATAAGTTTATTGTTTAGTTTATAATATATGATGTAGTATAGGAGCGGTTATGCCCAAGATTTAAGTTAACTATTATTTTATATTTTATTTTTTATGTAAGGTGGAAATTAATATTTTGCGCAAGCGTCATGCCTGGTACCAAGCTAACGACGAACCGTGCCATACTTTGATACATTATTAATTTTTTTTGGGTTACGCATATACATATACAGTGTAAATTTTCTCTTTAATTTCCTCCAATTTTTTTTTTGATTACCTAAGCCATTAGGTAATTAGTCTGTATATTTAGTAAATATTTTTTTCTTTATAAAGGAACATAAGTTGAGGTTTGTCTTTTATTTCTTTCCTCATTTACTGGGTTTTTGGGGAAATAGGATCATAGTTTGTCCACTATATAGACCCAGTTGGCGCCTACTCATTTGTCTACTATTTCCGGAATTATTGTAAGCTATCCACCCCCTAGCTGCCGTCTGAGCGACGTCGAAGGCCCGAAGGTTGACACCGGAACAACCGAAACTTGTGTAACCGTAGTAGACAACATTTTTAATTGTAGTTAATACTTTGATAATTTTTTTCTAAGTTTAAAAATTTTGGTGGAATCACCAAGTTCATTTCGTAGGTTACATGAAGCAGAGTTAAATATACGTCTGCGGACTGGAACATTTATGCAATACAAGAACTAGAAGAGCTTTCTCTGGCTTCTAATAAATTGGTATCACAAATGTTCCCGGCTGGCGTAAATATTAGATATTAATTTTTAAGCTATTGCATAGCTTTTATCGCGGGCTTTGAGCGCGGCGATCGAATCAAGAAATTCCGCGAAAATAAACCATTGTCTGCATTGTCTAACGTCGTTTCAGTTCGGCAGACTTCGGCACGGTGTTTGTGTGCGTGCGACTAGACGTATGCGTGTAGACTAGCTGCTAACTGCTCATAACTGATTCTATCTCTTTTAGACCCAATGCTAGGTGAGACAGCGTGCTTTTGGCCGCGTCCACGAGTGAGTTCGAGCCCACTAGAGTTGTACAGTATATTTTTTCTACGACTCACTAACAAAAATCGAAAAATCGAAAGCTTGAAAAAACCTGTCAGTTTTTTTCCCTTAATACCGAGTTTATCAGCTAATTCTAGTGTATTGTGATATATAAGGTTGGCCATATGATAATTTAAAATAATTAGATATCTAATTAATAGGTATTTTCTCGGAAGAATTAAAGATGGATCGAGGCCCAAAAGGGGTTGAAGGGGAGGAGGATAAAATAGCTGTCAAGACAGCAACACAGGGGTTGGAAAAACAGGGGGAAGGGACGCGTGGAGGAGGGGAAGGAATAGAGCAAGAGCAAGACAATGAAGAGTATGATTCTGATGACATTGAATGGTTTAACGTATGATAGATTATAAGCATTACTATGTATTTCGTATTTTCAACATGTTTTTCATATTAAAAGAAATTTTTCATAAACTTTCTTATTTTTCTGAAATCCTGGACCTATATTGTTCCGATAGAAGTTGGCGAAAATTTTGCAAAAGACGCACAAAATATAAAGGGTCCTCTCGGATTAATATTCATCACACTCTAAAACTAGTAACCCAGTATTAGGCAAAGCGCCGGGATTTGAGATTGCCACAAAAAAATTTTTTGCACTTTTCAAAGCAAATTACACAGAACATTTGGTAATATAGATGAGATACCCCAAGCGCTACTTTACAGAAAAAATCACGTAGAATCCGCCAATAATTGTCGAAAGATCGATTGGTGCCCGGATTTCCATTCATAGGCCCCATAATTTAGTGAGCAGAGGTATGCCCCTGGCGCCATCTACAATTGGTCTCCAAAGTCCAAAACATGAAAATCAATGTATTCCCAACTCAATCGAGCGGAAATTCAGCGAGAAACTAACATTTCTGTTCAGTGCAAAAATTCGGGCTTATTCGAAGGCCGTTTTTGCAAAAAATATTCGTCTTACAAAAAAAATGGTAGGGACCATTTTTTTAGATAATGATACGATCTTCATTTTTTATCTAAACAAAAATTGTCTTATTTGTATATTTTGGTAGATATTAGCGGGAAACCATTTTTTCGGACTTTAGGGGCCATTTTGAGCCCTTTCCGACCCAGCAGTGTTGGTAAAAGTTTTCGCCAATGAAAGCAACCGTCAAGACCTAAGAATTGAGCCACAAAGGAAATCTGGACCGACTTAATGACAGCTTTGTATATTTTCAGGTCTTCAGTTACTGGACTATTACCGATGCAAACAAATGCAAACAAAATTATAAAGCAATAACTGTAAGTAGCTGCATAATTTTAATTTTAATAAACAGGAGCCAACAAAATTAAACCGTTGTTATAAATATAATATCAAAGAAAGTTCAGTTTCACATACAAGGGCACTTCAAATTATACTAATTATGTTAACATCTGAAACAAACAATATTTCTAAAGAAATCTCTACAGGGGATATTTACCTTTTACTACAAACAATAAATGATAATATAACCCGTAAAATAGAGGAAGTGCAACAAGAAGTCAAAACAATAAAGGAAGTAATACATCAAGAAGTAGAATCTGTTAAGCAAAACGTTAGCTCCCTTCAAAAAGAAAACACCGAATTAAAAAACAAATTAAAATTAACAGAAAGGAAACTCAAACTACTTAAATAACTTAATTATCTACGGTCTACCTGAGGAGGAAGAAGAAAATCAATATTTTTTAATAAATGCCATATTGAATTTAACTAATAATACATTAAAAGTAAGTTTACATACTGGCGAAATCAATAATATCTATAGAATTGGAAAAAAGAACTAATTCTCGCCCAGTGTTGTTGTCCTTAATATCTTATCTAAAGAAAAAAGAAATATTGAGTAAGTGTACTAATCTCAGAGGAACATCGATAAAAATAGTTGAAGATTTGATAGAAGAAGATAGAAAAGAGAAAAGGATATTACTAGAGAATCTTAAAATAGCGCGAAATGGAAATAAGAAAGCCTATATAAAGGGATTAAAACTTTTTATAGGAGAAGTACCATATACTGCCAGCGAATTGATAAATCTGGAACCTGAGTTTAATTTTTCATCCCCTCCTCAGAGAAAAGCTGCCAGTGAACCATCAACACCTTCTCCTAAAGAAACTGAAGATCCAGTTTATGAAGAGAAACGTATTACTCTGAGACGGAAACTAAGAAAGAAGAAAAGAATGAAATCAAGGAGACCAATCCTACTAGGGAATTCCGTTTGAGATCTGACGGGGCTACTATACACAGCAAATCGACAAAAACTGCATCCGATTTAATAAAGAAGCCTGTTAAAAACAAAGTACAATTATTGAAGTGAACCTCGTAAAGTCAAAATCAATTAGGACCTGTTTAGTCTGATAGATATGATAAGTTTTTATTTGTTCTGTTTCGATCTATTTCAGTATTTGTAATTAGTTTTTAAGAATAAATTTAAGGGATCCCTATATTAAAGATTTTATTGTTGAAGAAGTAGAAGATTTCAGTCTTAATAATAACAAAGAGTTACATGATGTTTTATCGATAAATAGAAATACTTCCAATTTTAAAATTATACATAATAATATCAGAAGTTTAAATAAAAATTTAGATGAATACAAACTTTTTTTGAATGAACTGGACGTGAATGTCGATTGTATTGTGTTCACAGAAACAAGAATAATTAAAGACCTGGATGTGTTTGCTCTTCCTAGTTATTCGATTATTTACAATAGCGGAAGTCTAAATAAATGTGATGGGGTGGTGATTTTTATAAAAACATGTTTCAAATATACATATAAAATATTGCCCCTATGCGATACGAATGCCCTTCAAGTAATAATATCTATAAACGAATTTAAAAATATAATAGTAACAGCCTATTACAGATCACCTTCATCTGTAGCCAACAATTTCATTGAACCTTTGCAGGACTTTCTACGTGAAAATGATAAGATTAATGAATACTGTCAAATTTTTTTAGGTGATATCAACATTGATTTAATGGTAGACACAGAATGCACTAATGACTATCTGAGTGTGTTTAGTGAATTTGGTTATAGTTCCATTATAAATAGTCCAACAAGGATTCAAGGAGACTCCAAGGCTTGTCTTGATCATATTTTTGTAAAAGTAAAAAACCAGTCGATGTTGGAATACGTAATACCTTTAATAATAAAAACTAACATTACAGATCATTATTCCACGGCGCTGCAACTAATCCACAATCTTAATAATAACAAAAACATGTCTAATCGCATACAACATACTAAAGCACATATTAATTATGAAAAATTAAAAAAACAGTTTCGCCAGATTTCTTGGAATAATCTCTTTGAAATCAGTGAACCTGACTCTATAACAAAAAAATTCGTTGACATTGTAACATCACACATAAATCTGTGTACAAAAAACGTCAAGGTATATAGAAAAAATTCAAAAATTACACCCTGGATAACTAATGAACTGGTCAGAACAATACATAATAAAAATAAATTACACAAACAAGTAAAAAGGTATCCTAATAATGATTATTTAAAAAGTGAATACAAAAATGTAAGAAATAAAATAACAAATTTAATTAAACAGTGCAAATATACATACTATCAAAATCTGCTTTTCTCTTGAAAATGGCGCGTCCTAGCGAGATGCAACAAATGTAGATTTATTATAGAGAAAATATTGGTTTTCCAAATTTTATATTCAAAAAATCTGATGTGTCCAACACATGACTTTCCTATCTAGTTATTGTAGGCTTTTTCCGGTTATTTTGTACAACCTATTACAGCATCTCTATACATGTTTAGAGGATAAACTAAATATATACATTGTCCACATACATCTACCTCGAAACATTTTTCTATAGATATTCATGGAAAACGAAAATACTGAAAAATTTAAATTTCCTACAATTTTTTCATTACGGTCCATTTTAGAAAAATCATGCATAAACAAAAATTATAGAGATCGATATCGCAAACAACTTTTATTTTAAAAACTTTCATAAAAATCAGAATTTTGCACATTTTGTCAAATTTCTCGAATACGGACCATTTCAGGAAATTTTTACAAAAAACAAAAATTATAGATAATAATATTAGAAGTAACTTTTATTTGAACAATTTTTTTCTCCAAACATTAATAACAGATATATTCCATAAAATATAAAAGTGGCCTCCCATAAAGTACCCCCCCCAGATGTTCCGACTATGTCCAAAATCTAATCATTTCACGTCAGGCCGAAATAAACCTTAAGTTTAAAATTTAATGTTTTTTTCTTTATCCGTTTTTGAGTTTTCTTCAAAATTCGAAATTTACACATTTTCTCAAATATCTCGAATACGGTCCATTTTAGAGAAATTATCTATATCTATAGAATAAAAATTATAGAGAATTATATTACAAACAACTTTTATTTGAACAATTTTTATAAAAAATTATTTTTTTTTACATTTTGTCAAATTTCTCGAATACGGACCATTTTAGGAAAATTTTGTATATAACAAAAATTATAGATAATTATATTAGAAGTAACTTTTATTTGAAGAATTTTCTTTTCCAAACGTAAATAACAGATATATTCCATAAAATATAAAAATGACCACCTATAAAGTACCCCCCCAGATGTTCCGACTCTGTCCAAAATCTAATCAGCTTATTGGAAGCTGAAACAAAGCTTAAGTTTAAAATTTGGTGTTTTTCTGTGTATCGGTTCATGAGTTATGCGTTATACAGACACACACACACACACACACACACACACACACACACACACACACACACAGACACACACACACACACACACACACACACACACAGACACACACACACACACACACACACACACACACACACACACACACACAGACATCATCGCGAAAATAGTCAAAACGGATTCAGGGGACCTCAAAACGTAAAAATCCGTCGAAAACTCGAGGTCGAAAAAAATCATGATTCCTATACTTTCCTTATATCTGTATACAGATAGGAAAGTAAAAATAAATCTGACTCACAGCAGCTTTGGAAAATTATTAATGATATGTCACATTGCAATAAAAAGAATCTTGAAATAAAATCGATACTATTTTAAATTGTTTATTTTGAATTTCATTGCTTTCAATAATTGCTTTTTTGTTGTATCTTTTTTTTTTGTAAAGGGAATTCCCTCTGTTTTTTTCCTCAAAGTTTGTTGGCCTTCTTTCATACCTGCTTTCTTTTATGGTTTGTTTTGGTATATTTGTTTTAAGAGCAATCCAGTCCCTTCTGACGTCACACCGCACGAATCTCACGACCTCCCCTTAAAGTATTTGGAACCTTGTTTGCTACATAAATTTGGTAGTGTTGTGTGTCGTACGCTGAAGGGTCCGATTACAATTCAGGTATAATTCGTTGGCTATCGCCGCCTACTGGGGCTTGGCTTGTTAACATACGAATGTAGGAATACTATTTATAAACCAAACAGCTCAAATATTTTTTATTTATTGATAGTTATAGATGATATACAGGGTGTCCCGAAATTAGACGGTCATATTTTAACAGCGTAATCTACATCCTAAAATAGTAGTAAAAGTTCATATAAACATAGGTCCGAAAACTTTTCTTTTACGAGATACAGGGTGTTAAAGGTGAAGTCCTGATACCACAATTTTGTAAATATTTTCTAAACGTTTAAAGATAATTAGGTAAAATTTGTTACAAATACTTCTTCTACGCTTCATTTATTGGACTAAACCCCAGTTATTGATTATCTTCTTAGGTGGGTAAATTATGGGGAGCTTAGGGTAAAATTGCCGTGTGTGTCTGTGTGTCTCCACCATAACTCATGAACCGATACACAGAAAAACACTCAATTTTAAACTTAAGTTTTATTTCGGCCTGACGTGAAATAATTAGATTTTGGACAAAGTCGGAACATCTGGGGGGGTACTTTATGGGAGGCCGTTTTTATATTTTATTGAATATACCTATCTGTTATTTATGTTTGGAGAAGAAAATTATTCAAATAAAAGTTACTTCTAATATAATTATCTATAATTTTTGCTTCATGTCAAAATTTCCTGAAATGGTCCGTATTCGAGAAATTTGACAAAATGTGCAAAATTCTAAACTAAACTAAAAGTTGTTTGCGATATATATCTCTATAATTTTTGTTTATACATGATTTTTCTAAAATGGACCGTAATGGAAAAATTGTAGGAAAATTGCTAAATTTAAATTTTTCAGTATTTTCGTTTTCAATGAATAACTATAGAAAAATGTTTCAAGGTAGATAGATGTATGTGGAAAATGTATATATTTAGTTTATCCTCTAAACATTTATAGAGGTACTGCAATAAGTTGTACAAAATAACCAGAAAAAGCCTATAATAACTAGATAGGAAAGTCATGTGTTGGACACATCAGATTTTTTGACTATAAAATTTGGAAAACCAATATTTTCTCTATAATAAATCTACATTTGTTGCATCTCGCTAGGACGCGCCATTTTCAAGAGAAAAGCATGTTACCTTATTCGAAAATGTAAACAATAATTAGTAGGTCTGTAGAATTAGAAATTTAATTTTTTTTTAACTTTGAAAAACTGGTAACTAAAAAAATTTTAGAAAATATTTCATCTGAACTTCACTTGTAACACCCTGTATCTCGAAAACGAAACGTTTTCGGACCTATGTTTATATAAACTTTTACTCCTATTTTTAACCGACTTCATAAAAGGAGGAGGTAGGTTCTCTATTCGTCGCAATATTTTTTTTAATTTTTTTTATGTATGTTCAGTGATAATTCTTTAACACTGTGTCCGATTTCAATGATTCTTTTTTTGTTAGAAAGGGGGTACTGCAGGGGTGGTTCCATATAAATTTGGTCAAAATCTAATAATTGGGCCCATGAGAAAATTCTCAAACTCTTCATTTTTTATGTATGTTTAGCGATAATGCTTTACCACCTTGTCCGATTTATATGATTCTTTTTTTGGTAGTAAGGGGGTACCTCAGGAGTGATCCTATATAAATTTGGTTAAGATGTGGTGACGGCATCTGCACGTTTTTGAATTCGGTTTTTTTAATTTTTAATTTCTAATACTTGTAGGATGTAGATTACGCTGTTAAAATATGACCGTCTAATTTCGGGACACCCTGTATATTGGAAATTCGAAATAATAGTTATGACGTAGCGGTGTTTTTCTAATTGTAATCGGAACCTAGGTATATGGATACGGAAAGTGATGAATTGGAGGTAGGTAAATTGTATTTATTGTGTTAAAGGAACAACAAATATAAGTACAATTAAATAAGTATATTAATATAACAATTTTTTAAAGTCTGTATTAAAAAATTTTTTTTTCACATAGATTATTAAATTAAAAAAATAACTATTAAAATACGAAATGTTAATTTTTTCTCTTTTACAACACAAAATAAAATTTTCTCTTGGCAGCAGGTGGTTTTTGTGACGCGACAATTATGATGCTTTGCATCTCATGAATTAAAGTTAATTCTCTTTCAATCTTAAGGTGTTCATACCCCTTATAATTTTCGGACAAGAATATCTCAAAATATTTAAATTTTGGCAAAATAAATTAGGCAATAATATCTATAATATGCATATATTTTAATGTTTTAATTCCTTCCAGTTTCCCAAAAAAACTAAAAGGGCTTTAATTTTGGAATATCATAATGAAAATAAATGCATTCCTCGACAGCACTATTCTTAATATAATCCCCAAATTTAAGCCCCTAATGTCTTGTTAATGATTTCTTAAAATTCGCCAAAATTAGTGGCTAAAACGCTTCGTTAAGTGCTATCTTCTGGTGTAAACTGGTGTAAATTATTGCAAGAAACGAATAATGTCAGTGTACGATACGATAGTTACAAGCCCGTTACACTGTTTTCCACTCAATTTATAAAAAAAAATATTAAATTAGGGTGTTAATTTTTTTTCTCTGAAGCTATTGGTTTTGGGAAAAAAATTCCAGAATAAAAAAAATTAAATAATTCAAGGATTTCATAAAAGTTCATCTCGAAAAAAAGTTTTGATATGAAATAAAGTAAGTGTTGCTAATTTCACCCCCCTATAATGTAACAGAAATATTGAAAAAATACCCGTGGTTAGTCCTTTGCGATTACAGAATTTCAAGTTTCTAGCTTTATTGAAATTTTAGAAAAAAAAAATAAAAACTCAATTTTAGTCACCACTTTTTAAGGATGATATCTCGAAAAGGGGTGGGCTGAGGAAATTTTGTTATAGGAAAGACCCATCTTAATTTCATACCCTGTATATTACACATTTTTTTAAGCGTGCAAATTTCTTGACAATCTCTTTTCCCTAATAGGCACATGTCGTATTTTTCTAGGATTTACTAACTCTGGCAGCAAACAAATAAAATAGAAATTTGTCAGCTGTGCATTTTTGCCTTCCAGAATTTTTCATTTCATAAATTAACTAAATTAAACAAGAACCCAACAACGCCTCAACAACAAACTAAGACGATCACAATAATTTCGCACCTCTTCAAAAACAACTACCTATTTTTCGACACAGGAATTAACAAATTTAATTAAACAGCAGCTACCCTTTTAACCACGGGCTTCAAAGACTAGCAGCGTTGCCATATTCACTGGTATCATTGTTTTAATAGAATTAGTATCGGAATGAAAACTATGTTAATCTTCGGTCCTGTTTAAAATTGGTAATCTTTTTGAAAAAAAGTTATTTAGAAAATAGTTAAGATATTTGTTATAGAATGCCGGTAAAGAGCCAAAAAATTAAATTTGTTAAATAGTTGAAATTTTTGTTGTTTTTCTTTAAAAATATAAGTTTTTCGCGGTTTAGCGAAATTTTTGGTTCATTTTTACAACGATTGGCCTGAACCATTTTTTTTACAATTATTTTTAACTGCTTCAAATGTAAAATTGATTTTTGGCGGAGGAGCCCCGTCATGTTTGCTCTTAAGAACTTCATTTAAATTTTTTTGTGGGTTGTTATCTTTAGAATTGTTATCTTTTGTTAAGTTTTTGTTGTCATCTGTTAATCCAAACAGAGCCCGATGAGAATTATTTAATATTAAAGTTGAATTTGAATTTTTGCTGCAAGATGGCGTATTATTAGTTTCAAAATTTAAATGTTTAAATTGTTTTAATAACGCAATTAAATCTACCTGTTCTTGTGTACATTGGAAAGACTAGCAATTAATATCAATTGTACGAATCCCAAAAATTTAAATTTTTTATCATAAATTCTTGAATCGTCTTTTGTTCCATCTCTCGAAAAGTCCATAAATATTTTTGAGATAAATAAATCAAAATATTTCATTACAAGCTTTATTACAGATTTAGGCAAAATCAACTCGTCTATGTAAAAGGATTCCTAACATAAATAAACTGACGAAAATGTGTCGGGAAATTAATTAAAATCGACATTTCCAAACACCTGTTCGACAGCAACTTTGGACTTTGGATTAAAGGGCTTCCAGGCAATTTAGGAAAAAATGACGGTCCTCTGAAATATGGCGAATTCCTGCCGAACAGTTCGGGAAAGTTTAATTACTGTTTAATTGTTAAATCGATACTTATACGTTGGCATCCAGTTTAATTACTAAACAAGTTTTATCATTTAAATTTTTGTTACTTAGTATCATTAGAAAAAAAATCGAATAACATTCTTCAATTATAAAATAGTTGGTTTTTGCCATGCTCGCGTAAATTACGTTCGATAATCATCTTGTTTTTTTTTCTAATTTAAGAGGAAATTCTGTACACTAATATTCATATATACAGGGAGAATCTTAAGTTGATACTTTTTTTTAATAAGTCGTTAAAATAAACATGTTTTCAAAAAAACTTTTTTGAAAAAGATCGAAAATAAAAAAGATAGACAATACAAACGACATAAATCTGAAGTTTTATTCATAGAATATAAAAAACAGCGAGCTTTAATCAAGACAATTAACCATGAAGAACAAAAAATAATCTTGTTAAAAATATGTTAAAAGTATAAATAGTAATACTACAATAACTGAAGTCTGGAACAAGTTTAGAAAAATCTCAGGTTGTAAATTATGTCAAAATATTCTGGATCTTCAAAAAGATAATCACCTTATTTTTACAAAGTCCACTTTTCCGCACTCATTTTAGTGTTGAAAGAGTCACTTTTTTCCGCCCTAGTAAATTTGTTAAGTTTTTGAGGAGTATACTGACATATATTTAAAATATATTTTGTTTGAAAACTGGTGCCAGAATAACGGAATTAAAACTTTTAAAGAAGACGTTTTTTTGGCTTATTTCGCTGAAATTTCCAAAACATGCAAGCCAAACACTCTTTGGTCCAGGTACTCAATGTTAAAAAGTGTAAGTTAGGTTAGATTGAAAATAAGTGGGATAATCTCATCGCCTTTCACTGCGACCCAGATGGGTCTATTGTTCACTTATAGTTCACCGTACAAGCCACACCTTTTGATAAAGGTCATTGTTGAATTGGGTGAGACTTCTTTAAAGTCGGTAGGCTCCAGTCGGGTAAATCCGAAAATCTGGAACCTGGTTCTATCCAGAGCGGAGCAGGTACATAAAATGTGCTCTGCTGACTCGTCCTCCACGCTGCAGAATCGACAGTCCGATGTTTGTTGCAGACCTATCCTTCTCATGAGTTTGGTAGGGAGGTATCTACTCTACCAGCCTTGTGTATATACACGACTGTCGCTAACGTCCATCCTAATGGGATATAGCTCCACGCCAGGATTGCTCTAAGCAACTTCACAAGGAGGGGTAGCAGGAAATCATGTCCTTTTTGTAAAAGGGCGGGAAAAATGCCATCCTCTCCGGGAGAAAGAATTAATCGCCCATTTCACGGCGTTTGGAGAGATAATTTGTGCAACAAAGTTCCAGTCCTCCTTTTTTGGGTCATATAATCGACTCCGTTAAAGGAAGGGGTACATGTTGCCTGTCCTGCAGAATTCGACTGCCTGGGAAGTATTTCTGTAAAATAATCTCTAAAGTTTCCTTACCAGAGTTAGTATAGGTGTTGTCGGGTCTTTTTATCGAGCCGACTTCCTGTCTCGGATCTTTGGCGAGAATCTTGTGAAGTCTGGTACTTGCAGGTAATTCTAGTATACTCTGACAGAACTTTCTCCACGATTCTCGTTTGGCCTTTCTAATAGCCTTGTTGTACTCCGTTAGAGATTTGCGGTAGTTTTCCCAACGGCCAAATTCTTTAGCTCGATTGAAGAGATGTCGAACTTCTTTTCTTTTTCGGTCGAGTCTTTTGCTCCACCATGGAGTACCCCTCAGGTCTCTTCTCTCCTTTAGTGGGCACTTGTCCTGATAGGCAGTAATAAGGGCATTTTGAATTTGATCATTCGCCACTTCAATCTCTGCGTTATTCTTAATAGTTTTAATAACGTTTCCAAGCCCCTCCTGGAGGGACTTTTCATATCCACTCCAGTTTGTGCTTTTAGGATCACTGAATTGAAGAGTAGGTACCCGATCCGTCCTCGTGTCAAATCTAATGTGTCTGTGATCTAAGCATGAGGGTTCGGTGGATACTCTCCAGTTAACAATATTGGCACTCACAAACGACGTACTGATTGTTATGTCTAGAACTTCCGCACGATTTTTCGTCACGAAAGTTAGTTCCTTACCTACGTTGTTAACAATAAGCCCTTCACCGATTATATAATTATAAAGTTGCTTACCTCCTGTATTGATGTCGGTACTTCCCCAGTCCCTGTGGTGGGCGTTAGCGTCGCACCCAATGACGAGCTGCTTGTTGTTCCTCTTGCAATAGTTCTCGCACTATCGCTGGAGAAGCAGGTTGGTCTTGACCTGAGTCTCCTGGGAAGTAAGCAGAGCAGACTACTACATTCTTGCTGTTGTTCCCCACCGGGATCGACACCTGGGCTGCAACCACATCGGGGGTGCAGTAACCTATTAACATAATTTTTTTATATTATATCTGATAAGAAGGCATGCCCTTGGTTTGTCCGGAGAGTTACCGGCTACCAACTTACCCGAACAGTTTCCAAGGCCACTTATCCGGCCGTTGCTGGAAATCTAGGGTTCCTGGATAAAAACGATGTCTAGTTTCTCCTTGGCAAACCTCCTGCCAAGGATGTATAGTATGAAGCCGCTTGGGCGTGGTGGAGATTTGCCTGGAGAAAGGGCATCGGGTTGCCCATTGTTAGTGAGTGGGAGGGATAGGGGGAGGGGGTAGTGGTGGTGGAGGATCTTTTTTCTCGCTCCTATTCTCCGTATTTTCCTTCCCTTTGATTTTGGAGCCTTTACGCACTGCTCTCTTGGACAGGGGTTGTTTCCCCTTGTCCTTTGAGGAGGCGGGCCTTCAATGAGGTTTCGCGGGTCCAGGGATCCTCTTGTTAGCCTTTTCGGCTGCAGGAGTGATCTTTTCACGTCCTGCGTCCTTGTTGACCCTACTCGAGACGGCATCTGTTGTTGGGACTCTCTCTGCGGCACCTCTGCTATCTCGGAGCCGGAATTGCACCAGTCCGGAGCCGAAGTAGGGCCGAAAGTGTATCCGTTCCAACTCTCTCATCGAGACATCGTCGATGGAAAGCGTCCAGGTGTGACCCAGCTGGCCTGAGGCTACCCGGTGTAGACAGGTCCACTCCTGGGTTCGCAGGCCTCGGTCCATTATCCTGAACCGCTTTCTTATCTGCTTCCATGTTAATCCGGTGAATTCTACATCATCAGGGATGTACACCACGTATATGAACGGCTTGGGTATTTCCTTACGTTGCACCAACTTTAGACGTACGTCATTACATGGGCGAAGTTTGTCCATAGCTCTCTCTAGCCACCGAGCCGTTGTAGCGTCGGGACAGTCCAGAAGGAGATGACCTGGTCTGAGGGTGCAGCCCTGGAAACGGATTTGGGGTCCGTCCACAGGTTGTCTTCCTACAGTTCTCATGATTAAGAGCTCTTTAGCTTGCAGCTGTTCATTCGAAAGCTGGACGTCAGGGTGTTCTGGGTGAATAATCCCCACGCGAACACTCTTCGCCGCAACCTTGAATGATCGTTTCGGCTCGACTACGGCATCCCTATCTAGTTTTTACGTTCCGTTTTAGGAGTGCTGTCGTCGGAGCGTTGACGTTTGGTTCTTGGCTTCTTTGGTAGGGTTTGTTCCCTCACCGGTTCTCAAGATTGTTTAGTTAGACTCGAGAGGGATGGGTTACCACTCCCTTTCTTCTCCAACTTTTTGAGGGTCTGCTTCAGGGCGGATTGATAGTCAATACTGTGCTGAAGCATCATTTTGAGGCGATTTCTGGTCGCTCCGGCGAACCTTTTGGCGTGCCTCTTAGGTTTATTTGATGAGGTTGGTGCCTCCTCTTTCTCCACTTGTTTCATTTCCGTTGGAGTTGGGTGATGCAAGTGAAGCAACCTTCATCTCCTCCGCAATGACGTTGTCTGATGGGTCTGAAGAAACCTTCATCGGTTCATCACCAAATTCCTGGCGATCGAGGGGATTGTCCCCGTCGTCATTGTTTGTTTGTCTGTCTTCCATACAGATCCCACGAGTAGCTGGGGAAAGGATGGTCAACCACGGCAGAGCCCCGAATGCCGCAGCAAGGCTGGTTACTACCGGGAGGTCGCCTGGTTTCCCGGAGGCTCCGTTCGCAGTGGCGCTTTCCCGCCACCATGCATCCTTTCGGCACGGATCACGTGATACATTAGGATTGGGATGTTGGTCAGCGTCACCTTATTGGGTATTCGGTGATAACCTGCAGGATGAAATTTCGCTGTAGGCCGTTCGGCCATCCGCCACCTGCCAACGCTCTCAGTAGTCACCTAAGCCTGAGTAAAAAGTGTAATTAACCTCAAAAAAGACGTCGATTTAAGCAAGTTTTTTTAAGGTCAGGGCATATATATAAAAAAAAAACAAAACATTGGATTTAGACCAAAAAAGGCAAAAATGTTCTCAAAAGAAGAAATTTTTAAGTTTATAAATGAAGCGCCTGACAAAATTTATCTTCATATAAAAGTCGCTACGATTTTTGATTTGGCGGGCGCATGTAGGCGAGAAGAATTAACAAAGATGTCTTTAGATCATATTGATGACAAATAAAATATTTTATTGATAAATATCCCAGACACAAAAAACCACTCTTTTAGAAGCTTTGCGATTTCTGAGGAAGCAGAAAGTGGAAAATTGCTCAATTTGTTCAGAAAATATGTGAGTTTAAGAAAGCCTGAAACCCCACATGAGCGATTTTTTTTTTCGTGAAATATAAGAAAGGAACTTGCACTGTACAATGTATCGGAATAAACACCTTCGGAAAAATGCTATCAGATATTGCAAGTTATCTTAAGCTTCCAAATCCTGAATTATATACGAGCCACAGTTTCCGACGTTCTGCTGCCACAATCCCTGCAGATTCCGGAGAAGAAATAACAAATATTAAACGCCTCGGAGGTTGGAAATCTTCTAGCGTCGCAGAAGGTTATGTAGAAAGCTCACCAAGTTACCAAAAGGGCCTATCGAATAAAATATTAAACTTCAATGACGCTGTCGCTGGCCCTTTCACTAGTCAGCAGCTGTCACCAGTAAAGCCTTCCAAAATGACCTCTTCCAGCCAAGTTCTTATCGCCACGGTTGCAACAATTAGTGCTGACAAAGCAGTAGAAAACCGAAATCTGACTTCATTGGAAAACGTTTTAGCCTCTGCAATTAATTTGCAGAATGTTACAAATTGCACGTTCAATATTAATATTAAGAATAATTAATTTGTTGATACGTATTTAATAATAGATATTTCTTTATGTTAACTTTTGGGTTTTTTCCGCACGCTAGTAGAAAAAATAGTGTACCTAACACGTGTGTAAAGTGACTTTTACGCACGCGATTGCTGGCCTAACTCCGCTAACGCGTCCTTCAGCCATCTGCAGTCGCGTGCGGAAAAGTAACACTTTCCGCACTTGTTAGGTAAACTACTATTTAAAACGTTTCAAAAATACACATTGTAAAAAAAACTAAACATGTTTTTTCTAAATTTCTTTCTCTGGCAAGAAGCCTTTTCTGCAATATGACAACTTCACATCTAGTATTTACGCCGGTAAACACTCTTATTTACAAACCTTGTTACGCCATGTAACGCAGAAAACACAAAACAGGTAACACTCTATATTATTTCCGCAGATTTAACGAGGAAATCATCGTCAATAGCGAAGTTTCCAGGCTTTAGGAAAGCAAAGAGGAAGGGATTTCACCTTAGATTGGGGCTTTGCTTGTCGACAGCCTGTCATTTCAACGGAATTTAAATTTTGTGCTCCTCTGGCTCGAGTAATAACGTCAGTATTCCTTGACAGAACGACGGGAGTCTTATTACGAGCAATGCTATTTGAAGGTATATGCTTCTTTCTGTTAGAAACATTTTTAAAAAAGATAACTGCCGTACATTTTAAATATTGAACTATATTGTTTTAGTATATTTATTACTTGACGAATTCGGAAAGCGATTCTTGTCACACGAGAGGGATATATTGTCGCACGATATACTCAGACGAGTTTGAAAAATCACTTTTCCCTGCACAATTGATTTACATAAATTTTCTTTATAAAATAACCCTTTCTTTTTATTATTATTGCATATATAAAAATATGTTTTAATTAAAAGTTGTGAGACTTTGACTGAATTTTGTTAAAATGCCAATCAAAGGCACTATGACGTGCAGATTTCACGTGATAGAACAATAATATTTATATTATTAAATTTTTGGAATAATATGTACCCTATTTTATACCTTATACCGATTTCGAGTAATTAAAGGTTAAATATCTTACTTAAACTATTTACTATAAATACAAAAAAGTTTACAATAATCAAATTGGTTTCTGGAGTAAAGAAGAAAAGGTGTAAATATTTACCTAAACTAAGATATTTGACGTTTAATTATTGGAAAATGGTAATATATTGAACATTTTTAAATTTGGAAAAAAAGAACATTTTAAAATTGTCATAATGTTCTATTAAAAAAATATATTTTTTGTGTTATCCCTTGAAATCTGACTGTAAAATGTAAAAATTAAATAAATAATGATTAATCATTAAATGAATATTCATTTAATCATTTAAATTTTCTTAAGTACGTATCTGTAATTGTAATTTTTGTTGGTTTTTGTGAATATTACTTCAAATTCAATAAGTTTATTTTAGGAATTTTCATGTTAAATTTAAGTAAAATAATTTTAATGCAGAAAAAAAAAAATACCCTCTCAACTGCATTTTGAATAGACTAAAATTCTCAAAATGTACATTTTAACCTTAAAAGTTTGGTAGTAAAACAGCACAAGGAAAAATAAAAAGTTGATGACTGTATTCAGGTTTTTATGCACTTTCCAAATTTGAAATTCAATTTTTATAAATTTAATGTTTTATTTTTCCACAAGGTATGTTAAGAACATTGTGTCAAACGGGTTATGTAGGTATAAGGGTTTAAACTTTGACTTTTAAACAACGTTACGTTCATAAATAATAATTTTAATATAAAAACTACTTCTTACCTACAAATCCAAATCAGAATCGAAATCAGAAGATGAACTGTCGCAACCAATATTTACAATGAGTGGCTCAATCATTTCATCAGTAATATTATCCAACTTCCACATTTACTCTTCTTCTTTAATCGTATTATTTACTGCCTTTTCTCCGTTTTCAGGATTCACATTATTTACAGCCTCCAAAAACAACTGTTTAACATCACTCATTTTAAAAGAATTATTTTTTCTTGAAACTTCTCCCTTTATCTGTGCCCATATCAGTTCAATCGGGTTTACTTCGCAATGATATGGTGGTGATCTAACCACCGTCATCCCACGATTTTTTGCAATTTCATCAATTTCATATTTTTTTAATTTCTCTTTATGAAGGGAACACAAATGATACAGTTCTTTTCTCACAGAACCGGAATGGAACTTAATATTCTTTGAATTTAGCCAATTCTGTATATCTTCTTTTAACCACTTGGTTGTGGGCATTTTTTCTATAAGTCTCGAGTGATAACTTGCATTATCCATTACTATTATACAGTTCTGAGGAAGAATATCTATAATTTGTTCGAACCACTCTTTAAAGACATCAGCATTCATGCCCTCATGGTAGTCACCGGTACGAGTAGATTCAAAAGTCAACAAAACCGTTTGAACTACTGATGTGTCTGCGCCCCTTTCCTGATGGTGGATTTAAACCAGTAGATAAATTATTTAAAAAAGCCTATCTTCGACTTGTAACAGTTTCATCTTGCCAAAATTTATTTGGTTTATGTCCCTCGTTGATCCATGTTTCATCTAAATAAAATATATTTCTTCTTTGGTTTTTCATTTCTTTTATAATCCTTAGGTAATTTCTTCTCCATACTACAATATCGCTTCTTTCTATTAAAATAGACTTTTTGGAATGCTTTTTCCATAGAAAACCTATTTCTTTTAAAAGTTTCCATAGTGTGCTTCGACTCATTTCAGGGTAATCCTTATCATCTCGAACCGTGGCAAGAACTTTGTCTACTGTCGGAAATTCTTTTCTAAAAAAGAACGCATGCATTTTCCTTCGAAGTCTTTCTTTTAAAAGATTTTCTAATTTAAATTTTGGTTTTCCTGGAGCTTTACGTGCTGTTTGAAACTCGCCACATTTCTTTTCTTTAACAACTCTGCAAATCGTAGATTTCCCTAACTAATTCCACTGTGTCATCAACACTTTTACATAAATGTTTGTCTGTAAATGATTTAAAACAATTAAATATTAATGTTTTTTCATTAACTGTTAAAGGACCGATTTTTTGTCGTTTACGCGGCCCTTCCACATTTTCCATGATCACACTAGAATTCACACTGCACCTTGCAAGTTGCAACTAAACGACATTTAGTAAACTGTCAAGAATACACCACTTGGACCTCCTTACTAAATGGAAAACCTATAATCGCATTTTCGGTGAAATTTGTTGGGAAGGTATTTATCTACTTATAATTCGATTACTGTAAGAAATTCTTAGAATTAAAATAAAACAAAATTGGCAAATAGGTACCTATTGAAAATAATCTTAAGATACGGCTATGTAATCTTTAATACACAGGGCTTTTGGCCTGTCCAAACCTTTTTCTATTGTTCTGTACAGCTTATGTTTATAAAGGACCAATACAAGACCCAAAACTTGTAATAGCTCAGGTACATTTATTTCAATTTTAGGAAATATTTAGATCATTCTGTAAAAATATTTAAAATGACCGTACTAAGTTTTGCATTAGAAATGCTGCTTTATTACTTTCTCATACATAAAAATAGACTTATAGGGTGGGTCAAATTTTACTAATTTTTGTTACTCTATACATAGATTTAAAAATTTTTTAATTTGTAGTATTCTATTGATAAAAAAACCATGCTTTATCGAAACTTTCTAAAAAAGTAACACATAAATCCTTTTCGTGAAAAGATATGTCTGTTTATAAAAGGGGGAGCACTTTACAGCACTACAGGGTTCCCAAGTACGGGGCCAGTTGAGTAATTCTGACAAAACATCAACTTTAGACAATGTCTTCAATCATCCATTAAATATCAATTGAAAGTTAATCATAAATGAGGAAAAATTAGGTAATTAGAAATAAAAATAATCCTCTAGAGGTGTAAAAAATAGGGGGTAAAAGTTGCCCCCAACGCACCAACTCTGAATAAATTTTACAAATTCTAGTTTCAGTAAAATCTAATAATTGCCCACTAAATTTTTATAGAAATTTTAATTTGTAACAATTTTTTTTTTTAATTTCGACATCCTGTATCTCAGAAACTAAAGCCCTTAAAGGATTTATATTCCTAAATTAAATGCTATTAATTAGCGAGAACTCTTAGCTCTAGAACAGTGGTCGCCAACCTCTCAATGTGTTGAGCTACTTTTGGAATAAACAGCGAGCTACCCACACGGAAGCCACGTAACGCAACGTAAATGAAATAATCCACAGTTAATTTATCATTATATGTATTTATTTTACTATTTAACTGGTAATACATAATACATAGGTACTAATAATAAACTAATAACAAAATAACTAATATTACTAGTACGTACTTGTTCATAGCTACATTCCTACCTACCAAACGAAGGTGTTTGAAAAATAAACACAAACTTTTATCCAGCCACAACGGCATGTCACGTAAGATTTAAAAAATAGTTAATAATAACAACAAAAAAGTAAAGCACTATCGTGAACATAAACATTGAAAAATAAAAAAGCACGTTCAATGAGAAGGCTGACACTCAGACTCATCGATAATTTTTTTAATGTTTGCAGTAAAATTTGATACAGCCATTCGAATACAATTATCTAAATGTAAGTCGATTGCGATATTTGTTCTTAATAAACTTCATATTGGAAAAAGAAGATTCACACAAATAGGTTGAACTGAATAATGCTTTCACTTTCAAGGCAACACGGCATAGAACTGAATATTTGTCTATACTTACAATAGGCCAGATACATTTGGTACTTGAGACTAACGATTTTAAGGCTAAATCATTTTGAAACTCAATTACTTCCATTTCTGTTGCAGCGATGTCTTCGCCAAAGTTCTGCATAACACAAGTTGCAAACTGTTGGATATCAATTTCCATAAAGGGTGAAACAACAAACTGCGCTACTAAAGCCATTTCGTTGAAATCCTTAAAACGATTTTTGAAGTTATTCTTCAGGGTAGAAACTATTTCTACATGATATTTGCTGTCATAGGGTTCTAATGGATTTTGAGATATTTTTTCTGAAAGAATTGGAAAATGGTTGGCATCGCTGTTAATTAGGTTTTGTTCCCAAAACTCCAGCTTTTTGATAAATGCTTTTATATCAGAAATCATTTCCGGTAGTTCTTTGTCTCTCCCCTGAAGCTGCAAATTAAGTTCGTTTAATTTTTCTGTAATGTCCACGAGAAAACCAAAATCTCTAAGCCAGATTGAATTTTCTAGTTCCGGAGTCGGTTCATCGCGTTGTTTGAAAAATTGAACTATGCCAGATAGGACATCATTAAAATGTTTCAGCACCCGTCCTCTACTTAACCATCGGACTTCAGAGAAAAGGAGTAGGTCCCCGTATTGACAGTCAACTTCATCGGCCAAGGTTTTGAATAATCTTCTTTGTAACGCTTGAGCTCTAATCTTGTTCACAATTTTTACCACCAGTTTCATAACGTTGTTTATTTTCAGGAAATTTCCACATAATGCTTGCTGATGGATAATGCAGTGGTAACAGAGAAATTGCGGAAAAGTTTCATCTTTACGACATAACGCCACCAGACCCTTATCACAACCCACCATAGCTGGAGCGCCATCGGTTGTCAAGCCTACCATTTTCGATATTAGAATTTTCTCGGAAGAAATAATATTTTTTAAATGAGAAAACAACTCCTGTCCAGTAGTGTGTCCTTTCAGTGGAATAAACTTCAAACGATCTTCTTTAATCGTAAAATCACTAAAAACCATCCTGACGAACACAGCCATCTGGGCAGTGTCAACGACATCTGTTGATTCATCCAGTTGAAGTGAAAAATAAACACAGTTATCTAAGTCAGTTTTTAACTGTAAAAAAATATCATTGCTCATTACTTCTACACGTCTCATCACTGTATTAGCAGAAAGTTGCATAGATTTTATAGCTGAAACTATCTCGTCTTTATTTCTAAAGTTGGCAAATAACGAATCAGCAGCTTCTAAAAACGACTGTTTTATCATTTCCCCGTCTTCATAAGGTTTCTTTTTTTGTGCAATTATCTGGGACACACGGTACGATGCTTCAGTTGCAGCCTTATTTTTGTCGACTATTCTTAAAAATATTGATTGTTGTCCAATTAACTGCTTTTTTAACTGTTTCAGTTTCTCCTTTCTGGCGGCAGAATGTAGTGGGAATAATTTTTCAAAATTAGAATGTACAGTTTTATGATGTCTCTCAATATTTCCTTTTTTAGCAACGGAGACCGAAATATTACATAACAAACACAAATTTTTATATTTAACTTCTGTAAAAAAGTATTGTTCTTCCCATTCCGAATGAAAGTAGTATGTCTTTACCTTCTTACAACTGCTTGCCATAATATTATTTTTTGTTGTTCTCTACTAACCCAACCGCTAGACGTTGTTTACGCGTTCATTTTTAAACTATGCGCAATGTCGCCGCGCCGTGCGTATTTATCCTGTTCAAAGCAATCCTGATCGTTCTCGAACACTAACGCGCTGGTCCGGCTGGTTCTAGCCGATTCTAGCTTGATGGCGTCAGCGGCAGATCGCTCACCGCAACGTTGCCGCTGTTTATGTTTAATATTATGACAATTAGTTTTTTTTGTGGAATTTTCGGAAGCTTCTCTGATTTTTGCAGTTTGTATTTCTTAAATTAAAATCGTTGTGAGAGCTACCAGAATTGCCTCCGCGAGCTACCGGTAGCTCACGATCGACAGGTTGGCGACCACTGCTCTAGAGGTGTAAAAAACTCTGAATAAATTTTACAAATTCTAGTTTCAGTCCAAATATTATTTTCTAATAATTTTTATAGTAATTTTTAATTTGTGACAATTTTTTTTTTTAATTTCGACATCCTTTATCTCAGAAACTAGTGCCCTTAAAGGGTTTATGTTCCTAAATTAGATGCTATTAATTAGCGAGAACTCTTAGCTCTAGAACTTTAAGTAAAACGTTTCTGAAAAGTAACGTTTTTGCTTCATTACTCTTAGCTCTGCTTGGTCCAAAAGATACCTCCTTAAAAATCATGATTCCTATACTTTCCTTATATCTGTATACAGATAGGAAAGTAAAAATCAAGAAATTGAAAATTTTACTGATTGATTTAATATCGTGATTTTTTAACTTTAATTTATCTCCAAAACAAAGTTTTTTCAGACATGTTTATTAAAAAAAAACTATTTTGCTATCCCCTTCTACCCATATAACTTTGTCGATATATACATGGAACATCTTGTATTGTAAAAGTAAGAGCTTCTATTTGGAATTGGAGTAGTTATAAGTTTACACATTCATCAATTTATTCATTTATCAAATTTACTTAAAGCACAGGTGTTCCAATCGGTGAACAAACTTCGGTGCTTGTGTTCGGAACTTTTACTGAACACTCCCCGTACATGTGGGCTTGTTTTTTAGATCTTTGAGCTTTCGCGTGTGTATTCAATGTCTTTCCAAAACTGAAGTTAAATTGATGAGTGGTCGTACGCTCGAGATAAAAAAAGGTATTTATTCAAATTAGTCTGACAGAAAATCGTTACAACACCGAGTGTGCAGAAACAAGAAAAAGTTTTTAACAGCTTTTTCACAGAGTTTTTAACTGGATTAACAGAATTTATCGGTGATTCATTACGAATACTGTCATTTAAAATGAACGTATTTTTGCAAAAGTGAATTATCCAACAAAATTGTTATTTTTTTATAACCATTGACATTTAGTAAAATGTACCACTTTGCCAATTTTTATTTGTATACATAATTGAATTATTGTTCATTTTATAACTATTTATTTGATCATGATTCTTGAAAAGAGCTAAATAAAATAGTTGAATTTTGAGGTAGTAACTCGGGTGGAAAGTATTTCAACTGAAAGTTTAAGTTTTTTAATTAAATAAATTATTGTAAAATGTGTCAAAAAAACCTAACTGGAAATTGGACACAAAACTGACAAGTCTCGTTTAATTTACTGTGTGTCTAAAATATTACATATGACATACTAATATTTAAGGGGAGATTCTTGGGCCTATTCTAAGGAAAAAACTTTGTATGGACGTATGTCCTGCACCTCCTAACTTTAGAGATACAGGGCGGTAAAATTAAAAAAAAAAATAGTTTTTTTAGCTATTCATAGCTTTTATCGCGGGATTTGGACGTGGCGACCGAATCAAGAAATTCCGTAACGAAAATAAACCTAACACCCCCCACTCCCTACATGTATTGTAAGATAATAAAACAATGTGTCCTACTACTTAAACCAAATACATACCGAATTGCTATTTTTTTGTAATTTGAAAATAATTTCGAAGAGGTACAAGCTACAAGAACCTCAGAAAGGTAAACCATAACGAAGATGAGATTCGAATAAGGAAAAGTAGGTTATTATTGCAGTAGAAGAGGTCAGCTCTTTATCCATAGGATATTTTTTTTTTTGTTAAGGTTTCTATATGAGAAGACCATTTTAGGAAATCGTCTGTATGAAGACCCAAGAACTTAATTGAATTCAGCATTTTTGTTTAGAGTTAAGGTTGCAAAGTACCTCTGTAAGACAATGCTAAAGTTTTGCTAATGTTGAAATAAAGCTTAATAGTTAGTAGATCTTTGCTTATAATAGATTGTAATAATAATAATAATAATAATAATAATAAGGTCTTTATTTTCACATCATAAAACAAAATTAAAGTATATTTACAATATTCTAAATATACGTATTTAATAATGTTGTGAAAAAAAGGCGAGGTGTCAGCTGAGTGAGTTATACTAAACATAAGCATAGCTCACCCTCTGTTTTTCAACCTAACCTTGAAAAAAAAAAACAACAAAAAATGTAAAAAGCAAATAAAAGTAAATAAATTTCCAAAAGCCTGAATTGCATTTACTAACTACAAATAACAATAAACACAAAGAACCTAGGTACGTAATAATTGCTTAGAAAATAGTAAATTACGAACTTTGACCTTAAATGTGCTCATTGGTAGAGTTTTAAGTGAATCTGGTAAGGAGTTGTATGCATTGACTATTTGATAACTGAAAGAAGGCTTGAAAGTTTCGGTTCTGTGATAGGGTATATTAAGTCTGAACCTATGTCTTGTATTTAGATTATGTATGTTTTGACGGTATATTATTTTGTTAAACAAATATAATGGGCATTTATTTATTATTATTTTATGAAATAGACACAATGAGTGATGCTGCCTGCGATTAGACATGTTCAACCAGGATAATTGATTTAATTTATTGGAAATAGGTTGTCGCCGACGTATCCCACAAATCAATCTGACACAAGAATTTTGTAATACTTGAATTTTTCGTGTATCCTGGTCATCAATATTCGGACCATATACGCTATCACAGAAATTAAGTTTAGATAATACTAACGCCTCACAAAGATTTTTCTTTACTATTTATCTAGATTGCCGTAAATTATTTTCAGATTAGCGTATCCTATTTTAATACAGTTGGTAACGTGTTTTCTAAATCTTAGAATAGTGTCAAAAGTAAGGCCGAGGTTTTTTGCCTCTCCCGATGGTGTAATACTGTATCCATCAATATCAATTTCTATGCTACTTAATAGCTCAGAGTACTTCCTTCCTCCCCCAAAACACAATAACTTTGTTTTTTTCTATTTAGTTTTAAAGAGTGACTTTTAGATTCCTCAACAATTTTATAGACATCATGATTTACAGTTTCAATAGCATCTTGAATATCATTGGGTCTAAAGGAGTAGTAAATCTGAGTATCATCAGCATATTGAGGTTTTAGTAACAACTTTTCTAAAATTAGAAGTATATACGGTATATAGTAGTGGTCCCAATATAGACCCTTGTGCTATTCCAGATGGTAATGTCTGCATGTCAGAAATTTTTCCAGGTTACACTCTTGTCATTTGAAAAGAAAGTACCTAAGTCTATCACTCATTTTTAAGTCTGTGATATGGTTGATGAATAATAAAAATAAAATTGGATCTAGTACTGAACCTTGGGGTACTCCACTGCTTATTAGTAGATTTTGAAGAATTCTACCATTCACTCGCACTAATTGATTTCTATTTTTAAACTATTGTAAAGGAGAAACATATATGCCATAAATTTGTAGTTTTTTTAATTAAAATTTCATAGTTAACACAAAGGCCTTTGCGAGGTCACAAAATACTAAAGCCGTAAAGAGTATGTCGTTAAGTGATGTATATATTTTAATAATAACGGAAAACCTTGAGTGACTGGTATATTTTTTAGGTAGGAAGTCATATTGATGAGCTGTTAATAGTGTTATGTTTGAGAAAAAAGGACAGGAGGTGGTTTTTTTATTAGCCTTTCAATTATATTTGATAATGTAGGTAATGTTAATAATTTATTTGAACACTTATTTATTTTAAAACAATACTATTCTAATTTATATATCTCGAATGTCTTTAAACTATTCACTATTTATCTTCACAACTGTTTGTATACAACGAACTGCTCCGTATTTCTCCACCAATATTTATATACACATTCAAAATTATGGCGAAGGTTCTAGAATGTTCTTCGCCCAAACTAGTACCATTAGCACGTTCAAGTTGAGCCGCAAAGGCCAAATAAGACAGAGACTTGGACTTGGAGGATTAGAGTATGACTGAATAATGAAATGGCTCGCATTACAGTAACAAGGCAATAGATCTATAGTTACAGATTTTGCTTTGGTTGCCGCCCACATAAACTGAGATTATTATAGCTGTTTTTAAACAGTTGGGAAAGATACCAAATTCAAAGAATTCATTAATCAGTTAAAATGTTGATTACTACATCAGGTATATTTAAAAATATTTTTAGAGGGCAAGCCATCAATTCCACAGGAAGATGTATTTTGGTTGTTGTTTATGGTTTGCAACGGTTCGTGCTTATCTGCTATCCGTAATTATTTTAGAATCTTGGTTTGGAGCTATGTTAGAATTGTTACATAGAAAATAATTGTTTAGTTAATCTGAACTAGGATTTACATTGTTTAATGAACGGGTTTTATTTCTTAAGTAATTTATAATAATTTCTTTGGAGGTGTTTTTATCTGAAAAGCGTTTACTGATTTTTATATTTGTGGCAAAATGGGATAATGACAGTTGATTAAATAAAACATAAAGCAGTATCCCCTACAAAATAAAAATTAGGTTTCTCAGTGAATTTGCAAACCGAAGACTGGATAGGCATATCCTATATTTATTTATATCAAATCAAATTTATTTATTTATTTATTTATTTATTTATTTATTTATTTATTTATTTATTTATTTATTTATTTATTTATTTATTTATTTATTTATTTATTTATTTATTTATTTATTTATTTATTTATTTATTTATTTATTTATTTATTTATTTATTTATTTATTTATTTATTTATTTATTTATTTATTTATTTATTTATTTATTTATTTATTTATTTATTTATTTCTTTATTTATTTATTTATTTATTTATTTATTTATACAATTTACACAAATTTTTATGACCCTAAACAAAGTTTGTGTGCGGAATCTTTAATATTAGTTTTTTATTTTAAAGTTTTAAATATTGTTTAAATTAAATCTATATTTTATTGTAGAAATAAAAATAAAGAATATAAAAATACAAAATATTAAAAATAAAGAAATGAAAATTTACAAAATAGCAAAATTATAAAAATACAACTTACCAAGAATTTCAAACATAGAAGTAACCGATGAAGAAAAAGAAAGCTACCTTATGATCTTGAAGAAGGTTTTATTAAATTAATTTTTAATAAATTATGTAACATGAAATTTATATAAAACATTAAATATTTCCCTTTTAATTTTACTATAGTTTTTCCATACAAACATTTTGAGTTCATTTTTTAAAAATGGTTTATTTGTAATATTTTTTATGTTTATAGGAATTAGGTTATACAGGGTGTACCAATAAAAACTCCCAGGCCGGATATTTTTGTAAGTAATAGAGTAATTTTAATTCGGTAAAACCCAGTTCATAGAGCTCTAAGCGAGTTTCAGTTTTAGATATAAATTAATTTTAAATAGGTCAATATGTAGATGGTGCTGCGCTCAATATTTTTTTTCGATGGTAGTATCTTTTTTAAATAACGCATCTTGTAAAAAATGCATTTCTATTTTGGCATTTTCTTAAATTTAAATGATTAATCCTTAAAAAATTAGTTCATGAAACAAAATCTGCTTAAAAATGCATTATTTACAAGATGCGCTATACAAGAAAGATCCTGCCATCGGAAAAAAGTTATTGAGCGCAACGCCATCTACATATTGAACTATTTAAAATCAATTTATATCTAAAACTGAAGCTCTCTTGGTGATCTATGAACTGGCTTTTACAGAATTAAAATATCTCTATTACTTACCAAAATATTCGGCCTGGGAGTTTTTATTGGTACACCCTATATATCTTAGGACCAAAATATGAGATAAAGTTTTCTATGTGCACTTTTTTTTTATGCATACCCTCTATTTAGTAAAACTCTTGTGAAAACAGTGTGTGAAAAGTTAGGATTGAAAAATTGCCCATAAAGCAGTTTGGTAGATACATAGTTGTCTAATTGTCTAATTCTTTATACAGGGTGTTTCATTGGTAAATGGGCATACGTTAACTGCATATTTAAAGCTTACTTTACTTGACTCTAAATTAGTGATAAAAATATAGAAAATCACTAACCACTAACAAATAATATTTAAACCATCGTTTTACTAAATTCAAATTTAAGATGATTTATTCAAAAGCACTTATCTTTTGGTAAATGAAGGTAATATAAGGAATATGAAACTAGGTTATCGCATGGGATATCCTCAGGCAACAAAGGGATTCGGGATCCTTATTCGTAATTCTGCAACGTGAATGATCTCGTGATTTTTGGTATTCTAACTTTAACTCGAAACAGTCTAGATCTTCTAGAGATGAATCAAACAACGGTCTTCAGATTGTACCAAAACCAAAAAAAAAAACGTCTAGGTATAAGTCCATAAAATGTCTAGAGATGAATCAAACAACTGTTTTCAGATTGAAACAAAACCAAAACAAACTTCTATGTATAAAAACCGATTAGATATAGCCATGCTAAAAAAGGGTTAAAATATTAAAATAGGAAAATAGGAAATTTAAACAGGATCTAGATAAAATGCTTTTACTATTAAATGAACAATTTAAAACTATTAAATGAATAATTTCACACAGACTAAAATGAATATGAAGAGGAAAATCTTAATTAATATATTTAAATATAGTAAAGCATAATATCTTATTCCAAAAAATAATATATAAATTAACCATGTGTTATCCAGTGTTTATATTGAGGTTATTTTCAAAATTTGACAATTTATTTAAGAAATCCTTGTACAAAATATATATTTTCAACAAAATATCATTATTAAAACTTACCTTATAAAATCAGACGGATTTTACGATAGATAAAAATCATTTAATACATCGAATGACCAAAATAATTTAAAAAATAAAATCAAGTTGATTCGTTGTCATCCAAGACAAAAATAATTCTCACAAGACGAATAAAGGAAGAAGAAGAAGAAGAAGAAGAAGACGACAAATGACATTTGAGTAAGAGATGATTGTGTCGAAATAACGAATAACGAATGTCTATTTGTTTCTTAGCAGTTTTTATTTTATTTTTAATCTGTTCCACTTATAAGTTTATAGATGTTTCAATTTCATTAAAACTGTACTCAAGATCTTGATTTTTGGTAGATTCAAATGGTATTTTTTTTTAAATCAGTCATCTCTTTTTTAAAATCTGCCGCTATTGTTAATATACGAGTTTCTAATTCTTTTAGATTAACTATATGTATATGGAAACTCAAACAAAAATGTTGTAGATCTGTTTTTAATAACTTCTGATTCTTCACTTTTCTTGAAATTTTGCACACCTTGTTTAAAACTATCTCGAGTTGAAAAGGCTTGCAATCAATATCAATTGTACGAATCGCAAAAGTTGGTATTTTTTATCAAAAATTCTTGAATCGTGTTCCACAAATAGCGCCTTACCTTTTGTAAAGATGGTTCTAATGATTATATGTCACACTTTTTTCAGTTACGTCTAAAGCAGGAACAATGAATTATTCAAATTTTTGTTTCATGTCTCGAAAATTCGATAAATATTTTTGAGATAAATAAATCAAAATATTTCATTACAAGCTTTATTAGGGCTTCAGGCAAAATCAACTCATCTATGTAAAAGGATTCCTAACATAAATATACTGATGAAAATGTGTCGGGAAATTAATTAAAATCGACATTTCCAAACACCTGTTCGACAGCAACTTTGGACTTTGGATTAAAGGGCTTCCAAGCAATTTAGGAAAAAATGACGGTCCTCTGAAATATGGCGAATTCCTGCCGAACAGTTCGGGAAAGTTTAATTACTGTTTAATTGTTAAATCGATACTTATACGTTGGCATCCAGTTTAATTACTAAACAAGTTTTATCATTTAAATTTTTGTTACTTCGTATCATTAGAAAAAAATTCTTCAAATTATAAAATAGTTGCTTTTTACCATACTTGCGTGAATTACATTCGATAATCATCTTATTTTTTTAAGGTATTGCATAGCTTTTATCGCGGGCTTAGAGCGCGGCGACCGAATCAAGAAATTCCGTAACGTCCGTAACGAAAAAAAAACCTAACACCCCCACTCCGACCGGCACAACGGTGCGGCGTTAAACAATATTAACTTCTCGTTTATTCAATAAAAGAAAATCGAAAAATTATAAAATCGAATAAGAAATTCCGTAACGAAAATAAACCTAACACCCCCCACTCCGACCGGCACAGCTGTGCGGCGTTGAAAGCCGTGCATCGTCTAACGTCGTTTCAGTTCGGCAGACTTGTGTGCGTGAGACTAGATGTATGCGTGTAGAATAGCTGCTAACTGCTCATAACTGATTCTATCTCTTTTAGACACAATTTCGGAAAAACTGATTTTGAAAATGAATAACGATCCACAAGAATTCACAACAAAATATTGGACCACCATTAACGCAGTATTTTCCAGATATTTAGAGGATATCAAGTCTCAAACTTATATTTCTTATTTCAGTTACTATAAACCTATAGTTTCAATGATAAAAATTCTTGAGTAACCTACATATTTTAACAATATTTAAACAATATTAACTTCTCATTTATTCAATAAAAGAAAAAATTGTTTTCTTATCGGTCACCACGCTCAAAAAGTGTAACTTGAATTAATATCAAAGAAAAAACTTGAATTAATATCAAAGAAAAAAATACTGCAAAAATAAATAAATAATTATAATTGCATAAGTTGATAAATAATTCTGTGCAATAGCTTTACCGCGGTAGTCCCTGAATGTCACATGTATTTTTTTTGTTTTTCTAATTTTAGAGGAAAATATCAACACTAATTTTCATATATACAGGGTGTGGATCATGAGTTGATACTTTCTTAATTCTGTTTATAAGTCTATAAAATAAACATATTTTCCAAAAAATATCAAAAATGAGGAAAATAAACAATTAAAAAATTTTATACGAGCGACATAAATCTGAAGTTTTATTCAACTATCAAGACAACCAAAGTAGCACATGACGGGTTTATAAAAGCTGTAAGAATATTCTTAAAGCAAATGTTTATAAGATAATAAGATTTATATTTTTACTTGTGGATATTTTTACAGGCTTTATACAACTTTTAAAAGCTTAAATTGGACACCAAATTATAAATAAAAATTTTTTTTAGCTCCCTTATAAATGCTTTATTAACCTGTCGCAAAATATAATAAATCTTATTTGTAGATACTTACAAGGATTCAATAAAGCAATCTCAAATAGAATTTTTGTAACCAATTTGGAACCGTAAACACTTTGAAGCTACATTTACAAGAAATCTTTATTCGGGACCTTTAAAAGCAGTAAGACTTGTAATTTTATTCTCCTTTAATAAATTTTTATTCTTTATTGGTATGGCGTGAAACAAATTTTACAAAGAAAAAAAGTTTTATTTATATATTCTCCAAAAACAAAATTGTTGTGAACTCTTTCGATTACTGCAGTGTCTAAATTTGTAAAAATTTCAGTTGATGTGGCATCTTGCAATATACGTTAGTTATGAAACATGACAAAAAAGTAGGGAAATATAGTACCTTATCGTTTAACAGAGATGCAAATTTTACAACCAGGTTCACTTTAATATGAAATTGTATACTATTTTATGGCGATTTCTTCACGTACCCACTCTAAACATTCAATTGAATGTTAAAAATAAAAATAAATTTTTATTAAGAAAGTAAAAATGTATTAATAAAAGAAAAATTAGATTAAAGTATTCTTACTAATGGTGTTTATAGACCATTATCATATTAATTCACCAAAAAATGTTCTTCTTATTTTTGACCTTCATGTATTTTACATTTCAAATATGGCGAAGGTTTTAGTTGCACAAAAAGCATTTATAAAATATTTATGCTTTAAAACAGCAACAACAAAGCAATTTGCCTAACTTTTCCATAATTTACAAGCAGTTGCGGCTTGTATTTACAAGCAGTGGCGGCTTGTAGTAATTTAAAATGGGTGTTAATTTTTTTCCAATAATTTTATCATTTGTAAGTTTGGATGAAAACTTTGTACAAGAGTCAATAACGCTGTTTTTTTTTTATTATTTGAGTTTGTATTAAGTGTAGTTATTATTATCAACATCGTACTGTTTTAAAGCACTACAACTATTGATAAATGAATATTTTAGTTAGTGTAATATTTGTTTTGTTTTTAATACGCTGAAAACCATTTATAACCATTATTAGTTAATAAACTGAATTTTCTTCATAATTTGAGATTATTTTTAAATATATATCAGGTTATGTAGAAAGCTTGATATTGATTTTTGTGTAAAAATTTTATATGAAACTTTACCTACCATTTTTTAGTTTTTATTATAAGTTTAATCATTTTCACAATTTGTTACAGATGTCAAATAAAAAATATATTTTTTAAATACCTTTTATTGGCAAATAAAATAAAAACTAAAATGTTTTAAATGTTTATTTTATAAGATCAGTCCCATCACAACACATAACATTACACAGACACAAACTAGAATAAAGATATATAATGATACTCTTCGCAGTTTAACAGAGCCCCTTAACCCCCATTTTCAAACAGATTGTTTTCACAATCAATAGGCCTTAACTCCTTATAGAGCTTGATTTTTAATAAATATTTCATTATGATATCGCTTTTCATTTTTTATTTTTTTTTATATTTTAACCCCCCTTGACTCCATATATTCATATATATTTCAGTATCAATAGGCTTTATCTTCTTATAAAGCTTCATTTTTACTAAAAATTTAATGTTGATATCGCTTTTCGTTTTTAATTTAGGATTTTTTTTTAATTTCAACCTCTCTTAACCCCCTAAAAAGGTCAACAATAATATTCAACTTCTTTTATCAAAGGATATTAAAATTTTGAAATAGCAGCACATAATTGAACACAACACAGAAATCTGTGAAATAAACTAATGAGATACATATCGTAAAATGTCATCACACTTAATTCTCCATATGACCCTTTCTAAGTGTATTTCACAAAACATTCCAAAGTATTCTTGCTCTCACTAATGTCTTACCCTCATAGCTGCTTTTGCATGTCGTTTACTAAAAAACAATGTGTTTTAATAAATAATAGAATAATAATTTTCTTTAAATAGGTAAATCGGCTTCATCTGTATTTTCAAATTATTGTTTAATTGTAGATAGTATATTAATGTTTTGATATGTACTTATAGGATTGATTAGCCAGAGCATGTAGGTATGTGGGATGTGACTTGTTAAGTGCCTAATCAAAATCACAATTTATGTTTGATACTTATTTCGAGACTTTTTTCGAGACATTTTTTATTACCAACTGTAAACTAATTTACTAATAGCCTTATTTTTATTTAATACCTGTAGTGATTCAAATTACCATAACATCTAATATTTTTGAAAATACTAAATTATACAAACAAGGCAATAAAAAAATATCATTAAAATAAAATATTTTTGGTTTGTATACAACAAACGATCTTGGTTAGAGGGTAACACGATTGATAATTGCAGGCAAACATACCTTTATATAGGTAAACTATTTAAATGTACATACCATTTCTTAGGTAAAATTTCTCATCAAGTATGTTAAATTAACTGGTTAATCCTTTTTTCCAATTCAGACTTTTAAAGTGAAAAACCATTTGTCTCTTTATCTTTATCAAATTTTTATTGTACATTTCCATTTCCATAATCATGTCAAGTAGTTACCTCATCAGAATAATAAAAATTTTCCTTTTAGCGGGTTTTGTGGGAAAAAATTTTTACAAATTTTTTGCTTACTTCTTACTTCATAGTATTTAAAATTGGGTACAAAATAGACCATTTTGAATTAGTCTTTGGATGGTCTTAGGCACTCAAACAAAATATAAAACAAATTACAGTCGTAAAACTTGATTATCGGTAAACAACATAACCCTAAAAAGTTTGTTTACCTTACCTTTTTTAGGAACAATCGCTAAATTGACATACATCCTTCCAATTTTTGAAAGTTGCAGTTCTCAATTAAACACATTTTTTTAAATGATCACAAATAATAAAATAATCTTAATTTTTATTAAAACCGTTTCATAATACGGAAACGAAATGACAGTTTGTTTTATTTGGTACAGTGTTGCCAGAATATGTTTTTGTTATGTACCAGATTTGTCTAAAAAATGTACCAGATTCCTTAAATGTATCAGATTTTTCGAATTCTATTTGCAGTGACATCTAATTCATTAAAGAGGAAAAAGGGGGTCTTTCTTAATAACGAACCCAAACAAGGAACACAATATATATATATTTTACAAGTGAACACGCAGAATTTATTACATCTAGTACAATTGTGAATTGTATTAGACTGGCAACACTGGTTTGGCAACCTTGTTTGTGAGCGGCACGCCAATTATTGTATTCTTTGACAGTTTGAAGAATCTGTTGGCGTGTTTTCTTCTCTATTTAGCTATATACATTCACCATATCGTCTCACTCGTGTTAGGCTCACTCATCATAATGCGCCACAGATACTTAGGTATACTGTGTCACAGAGATGCGATCAGCCAGAGGACAATGATATATCAAAAAATATAGATTAACACGTATGAAAATAAAAATATTAAAATTAAATTTATATTTTTATGTTATTTATGTAATTTTAAAATAATGTGTTTTTAAGAAATTTAACTGGGTGTTCACAGCACAAATGAACCAATGAAGAAACCGCCCCTGTTTACAAGAATTTATTGCAAATTGTCTACGAAGGTACTTTTAAATGTGGTATACCTAATCCTGTACTATTTAACATAATTTAATATAATTACCAGAATTTAAAGAACTAATAGTTTCTATTACAGTTAAAATATTACTCTAGAAGAATAAACTACGACGAATTAAATACAAAATAACTTAGATGCATTTTGCCAAATTATAAAGTTGATAAAAATATAGTAAAAATCGTTTCAACTTTGAAATATTTTTAGGTGGGCTACCAAATTTTATTGATCACATAGATACAACCAAAACTCTAACTAGCACAGAAATAAAAAATTTGACACAATTTAGCCAAGGCATGGGTGTGTCTACGTAACCAATAAACTGTCAAAGCCTACCTAAATTATGTTTTTTTATGTCCTATATAGTCCGAGAGCCGGGGGTATGCATAGCCTATATGGATAAAACTCTTAGACAAGAATTCTTTGTGTACTTGAGTAGTATTATCACAGACATAAAGAGTACCATTATGGAGTTGTGTAGTAGGGTTGGCTACAAGAAAATTTGGGATTCTTTGTAAAGAAAGATTTTCATTTTTAATCAACGTGAACAGGAAAAATATAATAATAACCAAAACTGTCACATCACATAACCATATGTGTCAATTGTCTCGTTTTTCGCGTCTAGAACCGCGCCTCTTCTTCTCCCATTTAGCCTCGTCCGCAGAGGCACTCGGTTATCCAGCCACCTTACGGACGGGAACCAGAGTTAGGATGTTACAGTTGGCAAATTTTGGCCGCAAACTAAATGTGATGTTACTTCCGTTGATAAGTTTAAGTGTTGTCTCAGTATATAAGGTTCGTCAGTAATATTTACCTTACAGTAATTGCTAAATTAAGATTGGCGACCCAGCAACAGCATATTATTTCTATATCACAGATTGAGACCTTTATTTTAAGGTAAATATTACTAATTAGCTTTGTACAATAAGACAACACACAAATCCATTACCAACATCACATTTTAGCTTGCGGTCAAAATTTACCAATTTCACTTACACAAAATTATCCACTACTCTTATTCATAGACTATGCATAAGCGTGGGCTCTCCGACTATTAGTTTATAATCAACAATATACGTCAGAAAAGAAAGGGGAAAAAATTATTTGAAACTTCTAATACACACGATTTACCAAAACTACTCCTTTAAACATATCAGAAGTGTATGGCACAGACTCAATATTTATGCGCGTCAGACCTAACGACGTTTCCAGTATTCCAGTTTCCATCATTTCAGCTCTCATTCTTTTATTTTAGTATCACAGCGAGCCGTTTTCTTATAATTATTCTCATATTAATTTTTAAAATAAAATTATCTATACCGGATGTTCAAATTAAAGTGTTGCAGTTAAATACCGCTGAAAATATGCATTTTAGAAAAAAGTTTCAGATAAAAGTTTTATAGTTTTTTGGGGGAAACATTTTGGCTAAATTCATTTTTTTATAGCTGACCATAATATGGCCATATCGAGGTGGACTTTGTTTTTTTAAATGGGAATCCCATTTTTTTTACATATATTCTTAAAGTACATAAAAAAATAAGAAGCTTTTGATGAAAATATTTTTTTTTATTGGATTTTTACTTTTTGAGTAACAGCTACTTGAAAATTTTGATAGGCTAAAAAAAAGTTGACCATATTATGGTTAGTTATAAAAAACGATTTTAGCCAAAAAAATTTCCCTACAAAACTATAACAGCCGTATGCATAGTCAATCGCCAGCGACTCGCCAGCGATTCGCTGGCGATCCGCCGGCGAAAGCCCAAAAAGCTGGCGGCTCGCCGGAGATTGTCACCGGAATGTCATTTCACGAAAGTTTTCATGTTCTTTTATAGGGAAAAATTTGATATTCGTTCATTATTTTTTGAGTTTTAAGAAATGAATCATGAATAAAATGCGAGAGATACCGGTGATATTCCCTATAAAAGAACATGAAAACTTTCGTGAAATGACATTCCGGTGACAATCTCCGGCGAGCCGCCAGCTTTTTGGGCTTTCGCCGGCGGATCGCCAGCGAATCGCTGGCGAGTCGCTGGCGAGTCGCTGGCGATCGACTATGCATATGGCTGTAAAACTTTCGTCTGAAACGTTTTTTTTTATAAAAGGCGGTATATAGCTGTAACACTTTAATTTGAACACCCAGTATACAGGTAAAAGAAAATAAATTTTCGTCAGCTAATTTCTTAATGTCGATTTATGATGTTAGTAACAATAAATTTCTTTCCAAATTAAAATACATTCTTATTTACAACATTAATCGTAGGTGTCGATTTTTAACTTTTTGAGTGCCCATCCTACTTTAAAATAAATATTGTATAGTTGGTAGAGCAAGTAAGTAAAATGGGAAGAAATCGGTTCCTATTTGATTTAGATAAAAAATAAAATTTGCTGTTCGAAAAATATTATTTTGATAGTATCTGTTAATAATTAATATTAATAACATTATTAAATTAATATAAATGAATACAAATTAATTTATATAATAATATATATCTAAATGTTTCACTTTAATTTTTTTATTTGTGAATTGTTTTTTTTTTATTTTACTGCACTATGTTTATCAACAGTATATGGTTTTTGTTTTCAGGCTTATTTTCTGTGGGCTCATTTCTAGTAAATTTTTTGATTTGCAATTATGTTACTTTTTACCAACACCTCGTATAAATATTTAACTAGAGGATGCTGACATAATGAATTGTCTACTTAAAAAATCTTATTACTTGAGATGAGTAATTTTGTCTAATAGTCGTCAAAAATGGCAAAAGGATTTATAATTGTCCGCACTATAAATCTATTTTGCTCTCTTGAAACTATTAGACACCTGAAATTGCTCTAAACTAGTGCTAATAGTTCTTGTAAATGCTAAATGGTCTTATAATTGTTTACAATAACACAACAATAAAGTCATTTTGCTCTGTACTAGTGCTAATAGTTTTTGTAAATGCCAAATGGTTTTATAGTTGTGCGCAATAACACCACAATAAAGTAATTTTGCTCTCCCGAGAACTGTAATGTGTCGATTTACCATTACATTTACTTTTACGAGCTTAAAGGTTATATTTAATTCAGCATTTTTATTCTCTCTTAGTTGTAGTGCGTTAAAATGTTTAAAATCGTGGAAACGATTGAAAGGGATAAGATTCAGTTTCCAGCGTGAGTTGTTAACAAACTTTAACAACCCAATAACGTGCTAAAATAAAAAACCAGCGGCAGGAATATTTTTGTGTTCTTTGAAAGCATTTTACCTCCCTCATTGATGTTGTCGCTAATACAGCTGTAATAAAGACATTTAAAGGATACTTTGTAATTGCTGTAATTGCTCTTAAATATAGTTCTTTGTAGCTGCATGCAATGATATTATTTTATTTGTTGAAATAATTGTGCTTTATAAATGTTGCACAAATTACCTTAACAAGAAAATGAGGAAACTTCTCTTATAAGTGTTGAATATATAACCAATGTATCGTATTGTTATATCAAAGAGCATGTTTTATAAACTTGCACGTTTTTATATTTATACTTACCTTTTAAATGTTACCAAAGACAAATATAAAACCGTTATAAATCAAAATGCCTTAAATAATAAATTGGTGTTACAGATACGACTGACTCATAGCTGTTCTTGAGATATACTGAGTATCTCTTATAAGAAAAATTTATAACATATAATAGATATGCTGCAAGAATATTTGTATAACAATATTATAGTGCTATTTAGTTTTCAACAACTAAATTGAATCATTTGCTATATTTATGAGTCATTATTGAATTTATAAACCAACTATAAAACCTTTATAAGAATTGAGTGTTCTATAATTCAAAGGTTATAAGAGAAGTGCACTGGTTGGGAAATAACCATGAAGAACAAAAAAGAATCTTGTCAAAAATATGTTGAAAGTATACTGAATAATACTGAAGTCTGGGACAAGGTTAGAAAAATGGCAGGTTGTAAATTATGTCAAAGTATTCTGGGTCTTAAAAAAGATAATAACCTTATTCTTACAAATGACAAATAAATAGTTGATAAATTAGCTCTTACATTTCATAAATATTCAGCAAACAGTGTGTATAAAAGATTCTTTATAGAATATAAGCTTAATTCTGAGACTGTGCCAATATCATATCATAACGATGATAGTATAAATGCATCCATTAGCGAAGATGAATTTTGTGAAGCACTGAAATCTATAAAGAACACTTCTCCTGGTCCTAATGATATTTCTGTTCAATTTCTCAAAAATCGACCTGAATCGGTTCGGTTCTGTTCGAGCTTGGATGTTTCAAAAATGCAGTTAAATGAGAAGTCTATTTATGTTTTTATTCAGTCTACTTTAGAAACGTGTGGTGTTGTTATAATGTCATTCAGGGTTAAAATCGCCAAATGCTGAAGAAAGGTAGAACATTTTGTGGATGGATTTTTGTCAATAAGTTCGGCTTTCGAGAATTATCCATAAACAACTTAGCAAAAAAATCAGAACTACCGGATGTATATTATTACTAAAAATGGTATTTAAAATAATTTTTAAAACGTTTTAAGAATAAGCAATATAAAAAAACTAAACTTGATTTTTCTAAAATTCTTTCTCTGGGAAAAAGCCTTTTCTGTAATATGACAACTTCACATCTAGGATTTACGCCTGTAAACACTCTTATTTACAAACCTTGTTACGCCATGTAAGGCAGAAAACACAAAACAGGTCAGACTCTATATTATTTCCGCAGATTTAACGAGGAAATCATCGTCAATAGCGAAGTTTCCAGGCTTTAGGAAAGCAAAGAGGAAGGGATTTCACCTAAGATTGGAGCTTTGCTTGTCGACAGCCTGTCATTTCAACGGAATTTAAATTTTGTGCTCCTCTGGCTCGAGTAATAACGTCAGTATTCCTTGACAGAACGACGGGAGTCTTATTACGAGCAATGCTATTTGAAGGTATATGCTTCTTTCTGTTAGAAACATTTTTAAAAAAGATAACTGCCGTACATTTTAAATATTGAACTATATTGTTTTAGTATATTTATTACTTGACGAATTCGGAAAGCGATTCTTGTCACACGAGAGGGATATATTGTCGCACGAGAAACTACACAATTGATTTACAGAAGTTTTCTTTACAAAATAACCCTTTCTTTTTATTATTATTACATATATAAAAATATGTTTTAATTAAAAGTTGTGAGACTATGACTGAATTTTGTTAAAATGCCAATCAAAGGCACTATGACGTGCAGATTTCACGTGATAGACCAATAATATTTTTTTGAATGGATTACCTTTTATATTATTAAATTTTTGGAATAATATGTACCCTATTTTATACCTTATACCGATTTCGAGTAATTAAAGGTTAAATATCTTACTTAAACTATTTACTATAAATACAAAAAAGTTTACAATAATCAAATTGGTTTCTGGAGTAAAGAAGAAAAGGTGTAAATATTTACCTAAACTAAGATATTTGACGTTTAATTATTGGAAAATGGTAATATATTGAACATTTTTAAATTTGGAAAAAAAGAACATTTTAAAATTGTCATAATGTTCTATTAAAAAAATATATTTTTTGTGTTATCCCTTGAAATCTGACTGTAAAATGTAAAAATTAAATAAATAATGATTAATCATTAAATGAATATGAATCATTTAAATTTTCTTAAGTACGTATCTGTAATTGTAATTTTTGTTGGTTTTTGTGAATATTACTTCAAATTTAATAAGTTTATTTTAGGAATTTTCATGTTAAATTTAAGTAAAATTAATTTTAATGCAGAAAAAAAAAATACCTTCTCAACTGTATTTTGAATAGACTAAAATTCTCAAAATGTACATTTTAACCTTAAAATTTTGGTAGTAAAACGGCACAAGGAAAAATAAAAAGTTGATGAATGTATTCTTTCCAAATTTGAAATTCAATTTTTATAAATTTAATGTTTTAGGGTGGGTCAAATTTTAATAATTTTTGTTACTCCATACATGGATTTTAAAAATGTTTAATTTGTAGATAAATTGTACTATGGGTATAGATTATCTACGCCAAATATCAAAAAAGTACACTAAGTGATTCAAAAGTTATGAAGCATGGAAAAAATGGACCAAATTAAAAAACTCTTCTATGATTATCTAATTTTTAACATTGATGTTCATTTATTTTAATGGATAAACAAAATGAAACGCATGTTTATGTATAACAGGTTAATTCACCATTTATATATTGACAAGTGACATAAAACATGACATATAAAATGACAATTCAGTGTTGCCAACCTTTAAAATAAACTGTTATTACCATAAAAATCTGATGTGTCCAACACATGACTTTCCTATCTAATTATTATAGGCTTTTTCCGGTTATTTTGTACAACCTATTGCAGCACCTCCATAAATGTTTAGAGGATAAACTAAATATATACATTTTCCATATACATATAACTCGAAACATTTTTCTATAGATATTCATTGAAAACGAAAATACTGAAAAATTTAAATTTAGCACTATTCCTTCAATACGGTCCATTTTAGAAAAATCATATAAAAAACAAAAATTATAGAGATCGATATCACAAATAATTTTTATTTAAACAATTTTCCTAAAAATTTGAATTTTATTACATTTTGTCAAATTTCTCGAATACGGACCATTTTAAAAAAAAAATGTATAGAACCGAAATTATAGATAATAATATTATAAGTAACTTTTATTTGAAGAATTTTCTTCTCCAAACGTAAATAACGGATATATTTCATAAAATATAAAAATGACCACCAATAAAGTACCCCCTCAAATTTGTTGTTTTTCTGTGTATCGGTTCATAAGTTATGGTGGATACAGACACACACACAAATAGTCAAAACGGATTCAGGGGACCCCAAAACGTAAAAATCCGTCGAAAACTGGAGGTCGAAAAAATCATGATTCCTATACTTTCCTTATCTGTATACAGATAGGAAAGTAAAAAAGTTTAAACATATCTATATGAGTTTTTAGTGATCCCTTATATAAAGTTATTTCCCTTTTACATTATTTTTTGTATCTTACAGCAAATTCCCAATCAGATATTAAAAATATATTATTGACTTATTTCGTATTCATTCCAATGTGCTTTTAAAGGAGATTGATTTTCCGGACCAAAAAATATATATATAAAAAAGACCTCTGTTACAAATAGAGTGTTCACTGCCTTTTCAACTAACATTGGCTCATTAATCACTGTTGAAGCAACTTCTACTTGCAACATTTCCCCGAAATCTCTTTGGCTTAACTTTTGACAAAAGCTCGTCCCGGAATGGTAAGTACCAGGAAAACAGATATTAAGGGCTTATATAGTTGTGTGCAGAAATGAAGCACCTGAAAATGCTGTTTTTTACGAGTTGACGTAGTTCTAGGTAGTACATAATTATTGAAACAGAAAGATAAAAGTAAAAAAAACTATAATTTTTAGATTCTATGAATACATGAAAATTTTTAATAGTAATGCATAGAGCTTAAATAATTTCTTTAAAGTTGTCTCAATCGGGAAGACTTGTATTGTGGTTTACTATATCAATTGTTTTGTTAAAATTGTGGTAAATTAATAATTGATTTTCTTTTTTACTTCCCTCTATAGAAGGGAAGTATTCTAATCGTGAAAAAAATCACCTTCCGAGATTATTTCAAACTTTTCACGTGTTACGGTCCCTAGATCACGAAAAACATGTTTCCCTATTCAATCGCACTGTGAAGCGTTAATCTAGGAGGATTTAATTCAAAACATTTTTTTCTACACCCACATGGATATTAATTTATCTACGCACACATTACAAAACGAAAAAGTATGCTATTGCCTTTAACTGAACATATCCATTCTAGGTAATGAGAACACTGCGAAAAATGTAATCCACCAATCACAGTTTTGATCAACAGGCTGCTATTATTTTTAAAATTTTAAATAAGTTACAATTCTGCCAAACTAATTGTCAGTATATTTTTTAATTATTGAGGTTAAACATACATTAAAATGGGTTATTCTTGTGTAGAATCGATAAATAATAGCATTTCTGTTTTTATTTCGTCTATAATTATAAATAATTTGTTAATTTAAATAAAACTATATGGAGTCAATTTAAATACAAGTATTAAAGCAACAAAAATAAAAGAATAGGTGGTCCTGCGGTAGCGTTCTTGCCTTCCACACTGGAAGTCATAAATTATTTTAAAATTAGTTATTTTGTCTTAATAACCTATAATATTTTTTTATTTGTAAATTTTCGTTAGTGGGTAGTAGAAAAAATATACTATACCACTCGAGTGAAGTGTCCACATCGCACTCAGACGATTGAGACGTCTTCATGCGATATGGCCATCATATTCACTCTTGTTGTACAAACTACTATTTTAGAAATTTAAAGAAATAGGTAATACCGTACCTTTATAGTTAAATACCTGAAAAATATTAATTGGTCATAAAAACATTCAGAAAAAAAATTGGACCCAATAAAAAAATAAGCTAACTTCGATAATTTTATAGCCTTGTTTATATTTATATAGACGTACGTTTACTGTTTTGCCATTTTATATTGTTACATCTTTTTAAAAAGTGTGTGATGTAGTTGAGAAGACTAATAATTTAAAATTTAAAAAGAAAGTATAAAAATTGTTCAATTTTATTTTTCAAATTGTGATATGTTTTTGATGTGATCCGCATATATGTAGTTGCCAAAACAATGCTGAAAAGAATGTCTATACTATATACTAAAGGATTCTAAAAAAAAACTTTTGTTCTTTTATATATTTTCAGACACAAAAGTTATGTTTTTCAGAAACAGAAGCAAAGTTTACTCAAAATCTTTCAAAAGAGATATCGCAGTCCTTACTTTTTTGTGGCTCACCCTGTAAAAGAAAATAATTTTTGACCTCTTTTTATATTCGTAGAATGCCAAAGGATGTTACAATAAGATTTGACACAAACAATTGTAATCGATTAGCTTTCTCCTGAAATAACCGTTATCTAATAAGTGGTATTTCTTAAGTTTAACACCCTGTATCTCAAAAACCAGTCATAGGATTTGAATCGTCCCAAGGAAACTATTGCATAGGAGGTCGAGAACTGCAACATATCATAAATTTATGACATTTAACAGGTCGCCACTTTTCCATAAGCGGTGTGCGGGGTCCTTTAGATGGTTTTATAATAATATAAATTTTATTTGTTGGTAAAAAAAATATGTAGTAAAATAAGAGAGTTTACGTTAGTACAACAACAATCGGCAAATATTAGGTAAGGTGTTAGATCATTAAGATCGATTCTTCCACACCATCTTTCATTAAATTAATCTAAGCTTAATAAAAAAATATATGTACTTATATATGTTTAAAACAAAGTTTAAGATTCTCACATACAGGGTCATTCTATATGGGCGGAACGGGTCATTCTATATGGGCGGAACACTTGATTTATGGCTTAACTATGATTTGTACGATAATTTGACTTAAATAAAAGTTTTTGTACATTTTATGTACTATTTATTGACGTTTACAGATTTCCTGCATACGTAATGGTTTTCAAGATATGACGTCATTGGGCAATATTTTAAATAAGTCTGGGACCCACTTAATGTACTATTGATGAAATCAGACAGATTATGCGAACTCGAAAAAAAATATAAATACAGGGAGATCCATTTAAAATATTGCCCGAAGACGTCATATCTTGAAAATCATTATGTATACAGGAAATCTGTAAACGTCAATAAATAGTACATAAAATGTGCAAAAACTTTTATCTAAGTCAAATTATCGTACAAGTCATAGTTAAGCCATAAATCAAGTGTTCCGCCCATATAGAATGACCCGGTATATGGTAGGTACAGTAACAAAATGCATAAAAAAATATAAGAACATTAACATACAAATAAATACTCAGTGTCGAATAATAATAATAATAATAATAATATTCCCATAGAAGAGCTGTTTAATAGCAACTTATGGACCACACTGTATTTTTTTGCTCAATTATATTCTATTTACTTTGCCTTTTTTTTTTTTCGTTTAAAACAAAATATATAACAATATATTTACTTTATTATTACTCTCCAAAATCATCAAAAACTGTAAACCATAAAGGATAAAAACACATTTTATATGTTTTGAATACCTTGTATGTGCAGTTCATTTTTTTTTAAGTCCTACAATGATTTTTTCATTCTGTATATATTTTCCTCTAAAACAATAAAATACAGGGTGTCCCAATGAAAAGTAGCCCATTTCCAGAGCTTATAACTTTTACACAAATCGTAAAAACGTGCGGTTTTTGCTGATATGTGTTATTTTGCTATAAGTTTTGCTTCAGTGTCACAGAAATTATGTATTACCTATATAGGGTGTTTTTTTAAATCTCCTCTTTTAAATTCACCGTAACCAAATTTTATCAAAAGAAAACGGTCTACTTTTCATTGGGACACCCTGTATATCATATTTAAATAATTTTGTTTTGATTTTCTTGTTTGACGTAAAGAAGTCTGACAAAAAATAAAACTAAACCTTTCGATCAACAATCAATGTCAAATACTCGTGCGCCGCCTGCTTTTATAATTTTTGATTTTTTCGACATGGCATTTTGAACCTGTCTATAAAACTTAGAAATTTTGTTTAAACGGCGGCCATGGTTTTACCTTTTACTCACTAAAAAAGTTCGCATCTTGTGAAAATAGCCATATCCATCAACTTATTTAAAAAGATCATCTATTTACGTTAGGTGAACTAACCTATCCAAAGTGATTTACGACGTTGCCAAGTTAATCGCGTTCACCGCTGTAACAAAACATGAGACTCAACGTTTTCTTTTATTTGGATACCTCTTGAATGAAATAGACCTGTCAAGATTCCAACAATATGAAACTTTCTGTTTTCTTTTTTGTACAGTTGGGTCCATTTCCAACAAAACCGTACCTTTTGTTGTAATATTAGTTTCCAGTCTGTATACCGAAGGAAAGTATAGGAATCATGAGTTTTTTCGACCTCGAGTTTTCCACGGGGTCTCGTTCGGTATATGACTATTTTTGCTATGAGTTTGTTTGAATCCACGATACCTTAAAAACGGATAAATAGAAAAATATTAGATTTTACAATGAGAGGAAAATTTGTTTTGTAGTTAACAAACTGAATTATTTATGGGTGGTATTTTTAATAGAATACGTTTGAGCAAAAAAATACAGTGTGGTCCATAAATTACTATTAAACAGCTCTTCTATGGAGATATTATTATTATTCTACACTGGGTATTTATTTGTATGTTGTTCTTATATTTTTTCCTTTGAATTTTGTTAGTGTACTCTATATATGAAAATTCTAAAAGTAGACATATTTTTTTTAAATTAAGCTTAGAATAATTTAATGAAGCATCACCCTGAAAGAATCGGTTTTAATAATCAAACACAATACCTAATATTTTCCGATTGTTGTTGTAGTAATGTAAACT
>OV651828.1:17500724-17565790 GCA_927349885.1 Psylliodes chrysocephalus
TGGATAAAATAGCATATAATATATAGTTGTATTAAGTGAAAAATTTTCATCACAAAAATTTTCCTCATTTTCGCAGTCATGAAATAATAGTTTGTGCAACAAGAGTAGATATGGACAATCCACTCGAGTTATACAGTATATTTTTTCTACGAACCACTAACGAAAATTTACAAATTTAAAAAAATAGTTTAGGTTTAGACAAAATAACTAATTTTAAAATAATTTATGAATTTTATTAATTCATAAAACAAAATAAACATAAAAAAAATTAGCCCCTAGTCCAGATTCGAATCCAGGCTATTCGCGTGGAAGGCAGATGCTCTGTCCTCAGCTCCACCGTCATTTTTAGGTTTTTAGTTTTAATACTCGTAATTAAATTAGTTTCATACAATTTGATTAAAATTGATTTTTTTTTTAATGTGGCCCAAATAAAAATAAAAATGCTATTTTTTATCGATTCTAAACAAAAATATCTAATTTTAACGTATATGTAATCTTAATGATTAAAAATTAAAAAATATGAACTGTAATTGATGGATTTCATTTTTTTGCAGTGTTCTATGTTATGTTATTTTGGGAATGGGGTGTTAATACACTGCGACCTAAAAGATTTATTGTACCCCCTTCTGTCGCTAATGCAGCAAGGAAATGTCTCAATGCCTATTCGCGATTCAAATTAATTTTCGCGCGCCTGTCATTTGTCACCTATAAGTAGGATGTTTGTTTATTTACATGTGTTTGTTTTGGACGGATTTTGTATTTGTGATTTTTTTAAACTGTTTTTAGATAATATTCTCATTGTAATAGTGTTTTTGAGTTTCATTTAATGTTAATTTTTATCATGTGTATGACTTAATTTGTTGGAAATATTCACCTATTGGTTGCTACAAGAATATTTAGAAATACGTATTTACTAAACCCAGGACATGTTTTATTATGTGGTTTAAAGGACATTTCAGGTACCAAACGTTTATTATTGTTGAAATTATATCTTACTAGACTTATTCTTATATTATGAAGTGAATTATGTAGTACTTTGTATACATGTAAATGGTATTAAAACCGTCACAAATCAGATTACAGTTTCGATTCTAAACAAAGTTTTGCAAAATTTTAATATTGTGAATTTGTAGATATCCATTTATGGTAAAAAACAAAACTTTACGACTTGCATTTGGAAAATAATGAATACTTCAGTTTTGATTTTGACATTAACACAATATAGATTGCAATTTGCTGGGGACTTTTTCGCAGATTTCATTTTTAATATAAACACTATCACATACTATAAGAAATAAACAAATTTAAAGCTAAAAAGTAAAAAAAAACTCGAATTGTAATTGATACAAATTAAAATGTAGGTAAACAATAAACGCCAATATTGCCAAATGATGAACTGACTTTAATACAAAATTAATAAATGAACTGAAATTTAAAAAATCAATATAATAAATCGGTTTAATAAAAAAATCCTTAAATAAATATACAGTATGATTACATATTATTATACACAAATTTTGATTCTTAAATAAAAGATCTTGTCCACTTCTTCAAGAGCTAAAATCCGACGACGTAGCGAAATTTTGCTAGTTTTGGCAACACTGAACGATATCCTACTTATAGGGACCTTCTACAAATTTCCTCCAGAGGGCGTATCACTTAGCTTGAATCGCGAATAACGACCCTTCCAGTTATATCTTCTCAAGGAAATGTAGGATTTGGAGTGGCTTCAAGTTAGGTATAGTGCCTTTGGATTCTGGAGTGCTACACATTCAGTTAGAATGTGAATGAATGTTTATTCCTCCTCCTTACAGAATCTGCAGTCACTAGCTTCTACTACTCTCAGTTTACTAAGGTGTCCTTTTAGTTGGCAATGCCCAAGTGTTATCACTACTAGAAAAATGTATGTTATGATAACAGCTTAAAATACAATCTGGCTTATGTGGAACATCCCGAAATACGGTTTCATAACCGAAACAGGAACCAAATTTCGGCTCCTTTCTTAGTTTCGACCGAAACCGAAACAAAAACAAGAACTTTCTTTTAAGGCAATCTCTTAATGAAATTTGCAATATCTTATTGTAATCCTTGTTTTAGACTAATTAACTCGTATTATAAATTTTAGCTACATTTACTTATTACCTATTTATTTATGTGATCAAAAGAAGCCATTAATAAATTTATTGACATGTTCACTTGAAACAAAGCAGATAAGTTTGTGTGTACGTGCACTGTGTAGGAATGGCACCCGGCACAGTCGCCATTGTGCCGGACACAACCAATTATAAAACGAAAACTTTTAAAAGTAGTTTCCTTGTCGGCTGCAATTTCGGCCAGTTTTCCGCCGAAACCGAAACTGTAGTCGAAACTCTTATTTAAAGCCAAAGTTGGCCGAAACCGTAACCACTCCTTCGGTCATACAAAAGTGGGCAAAAAATGTCTGATAATAATTTAGGCACGTGTGGTATTGGGTAAGAAAGTTTTACACCAAAAAATACAAATTTAAAAACTTTACAGATATGCATTAAAACGACTAAAATCAAATAAAAAAACATATGTTTTATATGCTGTGGCCATACCATGACGCGAAAAACCTAATTATTATTAAAATAAATGTACTGTATTTCTACCTACTTATAATTTGTATTAAATAAAATATTAACCACTGAAATGGCAAATTTTTTAATCACACTATTGCGTTGCGTCGTAATATTATATGCATGAAAGAGCTGCTCAACTGTCAAAAAAATTTTAAGTATAATTTCGTTCAGGGTACCCACCAAAAGAAACATTTCCGGAAATTTTTCTGGTTGTCATAGAAGCGTTTTAAAATAACAGCATTTGATTGGCTATAAAATAGAGGTGTAAAATTATAATTTAATCTATCACGTGACAAATTTTCAAACCCGGTAAAATAAAAGCAAAAATATTATATTTTTTCGATTTAGAAGATGTTACCAGACTCATTAGCCTATTTCGTAAATCAGCCAGACTTATTATTATTCATAATTGTATCAATTTTATATGCTTAATTTTCTGCCACACTCACTTTCCACTATCTAAGATAATCTAAACTGCTATTTTTATAAGCTTTATGTTCTAGTTTAGTAAATGTAAAATAATTATGACTGGGAAAATAAGTGTCAGACTCAAAAATTTTGTTTTTGTCCCTAAGAGAACAATTTATTTTTAATTTTTATTTTCACTGGAAAAATGAATACGAAAAAAATTCACTGCCTCCTAAACTAAATGTAAAATTGCAGAATCAATTTATTTTATTTTTTAATTTCTGTTCTGAAATCTGAAATGTATGAATGGATGTGCGATAAATGTTCGAACTATTTTTGGGGGGGCTAATTTGGTTTTTGGGGGGGCTTAGCCCCCCCAAGCCCCCCCTTAACTTCGCCCATGTTGGGCTGTAGTCGATTTTTTCCCGAAGTTTTTATTCTTGCTGGGATTCTTATCTCAACTCTATCATCTTGGCGTAAAATATTATCTAATTCTATTTTTGATATGGTCTGAGCTCTTTGTGCAGTTGCCAATGCGATTAGTGTAGTTAATTTTAATGTCAACTGTTCTAAATTGAGGTTGTTATTGGGATATAGTTTACCTAAGTAATTTAAGACAGGTTGAGGGTCCCAAGTAATAGCGTATTTGGGTTTCGGCGGTTTTATATTAAATGAACCTTTTAAGAACCTTTTTATGATATTTTCTCCCTCTAAATCTATATCTAGTATAAGTGAAAGAGCTGCTTTGTGAGAGTTTATTGTTGAGTATGCTGCTCCAGATGATAGAATTAAACTTAGAAATTCCAGAAAGTTAGACAACTCGTAATGATAAATGCTTTTCCCTTTGTCTTTGCAGTATTCCCACCATTTTGCATACGTATTTCTATATTGTTTTAATGTGTTTTCCGACAGTGAAAAGATGATTATTTTTATGGTGTTTTCACTCAGGTTCTTGCGTAGATATGCGCCCCTGATAATTTCCCCGCTACTAGGACAAGTTTCTGCCATAGGGGATGATGTGATCTGAAAGGAGATGAAAGTAAATTCCTATAAGGTCCTAAGGTTATTGGTTTCTCTATTAAAAGTTCCCGAAAAATAGGATACCATGATTGTGAGGGCCAGTCTGGTACAATAAGTATACCTTCAGCTTTTTCCTCTATAATCTTTTGCAATACTTTTGGAATTATGCAAAATGGAGGGAATGCATAAAAATTAATTTTTCCCCAGTTTATAGTAAATGCATCAACAGAGACTGAATATGGATCAGGTAACCAAGAAATGAATTTTTCGCATTTTCGATTTATATTTGTTGCAAATAAATCAATTTCTGGAGGTCCAAATTTACTAATTATTTTTTCGTAATGATTTTGAGATAATTCATATTCAGTTTCTGTAGGTTTACATCGTGATTCTTGATCGGCTGTTATGTTTTCTTTAGATTTGATATAGGCTGCATGTACTAGTATGTCCCTTTTTTCACACCAGTCCCAAATTGTCCTTGTTACATTATTTAAAACTGAAAATTGAATGCTGCCCATCCTATTTATGCACGCTATGGCTGTTACGTTATCAATCCTTAAAAGTATGTTGGTATTTTTAGTATTTGAAGCATAGCATTTCAATGCAAAAAACGCCGCTTGAAGTTCTAAAATATTTATATGTAACGTTTTCTCGCTTGTATTCCAAAAACCATGAGTTTTTAGACCATCGCAAGTTGCACCCCATCCACTAAGTGAGGCATCTGAGAAAATTTCTTTTGTGAAAACTTTTGTACTGAAATCTTGTTTGGAAAGGGGTATCTTTTCTTCCCACCATTCAAATTTCTCCTTTAGGTGTTGAGGGACTTGCATTTTTCTTACATAATTGTTATTATGTTCTCTAAGTGCTCTAAATTTAACAATCTCGAAAGGTTTGATATGTAGCCAGCCATATTTGATTGCTGGACAGGCAGCAACCAGTTTTCCCACAATTTGTGCAAATTCTCTAATTTTACAGACATTTTTGTATTTAATTTTTTTAATAACTTGACATAGCTTTTTGCTTTTTTCCTCGGGCAATTTTATTGTAAGGTCTAGTGTATTATATTGAAAACCCAAAAAGGTGCAGATCTGTGAGGGGTTTAGGTTACTTTTTTTGGAATTAATTATAAATCCTAAATTTTATAGTTTTTGATGTTTTTTTCCTACACTCTTTTTGTGATTTCCCTATGATTAACCAATCATCTAAATAGATTACCGATTTAACTCCCGAGTTTCTTAATTTTTTTATTGCTGGCTTAAATATTTTTGTGAATATGTAAGGGGCTACACACAACCCAAAAGGTAAGCAGTTAAATTGATATAAGGATTTGTTAAACAAGAATCTCAAATATGTTCTATGTTTTTTAGCTATTGGAATTAAGTAGTAAGCATCTTTTAAGTCTATTGTGGTTAGGTAGTTATTTTTCATAATCAGTTTTTGGGCTAAACGGTAATCTTCAAGTTTGAAGTGCGGTGCAGTGATAAAGCGATTTAACTTTTTTAAATTTAAAATAAATCTTTGCTTTCCATTTGATTTTGGCCTTAAAAAATAGCTAGATAAAAATTCATTATTACAAGGTAAACATTTTTCAACCGCACCGATGTTTTCTAATTTCTTAATTTCATTATCATACATTTTTATTTCTGAGGTTTTGACGTTTTGTTTTGGCGGGTGAGTCTGCACTGGATTTTCGTTAAAAGGTATAACATAACCCTGAACACAATTTAAAAGGGTGTTGTTGTTTGTTATTTTTTGCCAGTTCTTAAGGTTAAATGACAGGGTACCTGCATATTTTCCTCTTACCTGTTCAGTATTATTTATTTCCTGTAACTGTAATGTGGTCTCCCCCTCTCTGATTGTCTTTCCTTTTTCTTCGTATTTTGCAGAGTCCATCGTTTGTATTTGGTTCCCTGAAATGGGCGCTGGTAGTTTAAAGAACGATTAAAGCGCGTTTGAGGTTTAACTATGGTCGATTTTTTCTTCTTAATATATTTAAGTTCATCTCCAACTTTTTTAACTGTTTGTGCAGATTTTAATCTGTCCTGCAAATTATTCCCAAAGAGCATATCTGAGATGGGTGCCTCCTGAATTAACTTCCTATGTTCTGTGCTTAGGGTTGGCAGAATTAAATATCTTCTGTGCAGAGACAATGAATGGATTGTGTCAGCTATTGATTTGGCAGCATCCGCTAAAGGTGTTATGTAATCTTCAACTTTCTCTTTTAAAAGTGTTTTAGTAAGTGGTTGACCTAAAGCTGTTAATGCGGCAGCTAGTTGTTTTTGGAGAAGGCTTAAGAATCGATCCTGCCTTAGAACACTACTGTCCACTGCAGTTTCTATTTCAGGATTTAATACTGGAAACTTCAACGCTGAGCAGTTAGCTGCGATGACATATTTATCTATATTTTTTGTTTTTTCCTCACTACTTACTCCTTTCTTTAAATAACTATTCCATCTACAAACAATTTCATCGTGTAAATCAGGGCCTGCAGCGCTTTCTCCATCTGGTTTCTCGCCAAGTAAGTTAGTAAGTTCAAGATCATCTTGAGACATTTGTGCAGGCACGACATCTATATCATCTTCAGCTGAACGATGCACTTCAGCTTCAACAATTGAAATGCCTAAAATAAGCAATGAGTCCAATGTATATTGGGTAAAAAACCACTTTTTTTAATAATGTATAATTAAATTAATTAATTAATTAATACAGTAATAAATAAATATAATTATTTATAAATTTTTAAATTAATTGTTTCACCCTGTAAAAATTTTTAAAATTTAAAACATCTGCAAATGTTTTAATTTTTAAATATAACTCACATCAGTGTCTGCTAACACTGTTGAGCTATTTAAGCAATTTATTTATTTTCCCTATACATCTGCTAATGTAGGGTTTTTTTTTTTAATCTATAATCAGAATTACTACATTCATTGCCTTGTAATGTTCATAAATTACACCGACAGCGATGAGATTAACAATAGGTACTTACTGTTTGATTCGCCGTCACTGCTCGATTCTGATGAAATTCTTGATTCGAGTTTCTTCCGAATTTTCTCCAATTGATTTTTTAATTTTCCATAAGATTTGTCTTTTTTCCTCTATTTTGAAATAGAAGAAACCACACTTTCACTGTCACTTTGTCTTTTTCCCATTTTTATAATTCTTTTTAATTTAATTTCAGTCGAAATCAATAAGTATTTACCGTTCGGGTACAAAATTGTGAATGAGGTATTTAATGGATTGCTGATAAGAGCTGGTTTTTGTGACTCAGCTATAAAAACTTGTACCGTTCAGGCAGGAAATTGTAAACTACAGGGTGTGATGAGGGGCGACGGAGATGCGAAGGATAATAGCATTTCTATTTTTACACTATGAAGTCAATTCAATTACGAGCATTAAAAAAATATCATAAATTTGCCGGTGGATGGTTGTTTAGAATATCTGGGTTCCACGCGAGGAACGCAAGTTCAAGCCTCGGCTGGGGACTTTTATATTAAATTTTTTATTTTTTTTTCGTTTATTTTATATTAAAAATTATTAAAAGTCATAAATTATTTTAAAATTAGTTATTTTGTCTTAATAACCTAAAATATTTTTTTTATTTGTAAATTTTTGTTACTGGGTCATAGAAAAACTATACTGTACATCTCGAGATTGTTTTGAAGAATGTTTAGAGTAAAGCAAGACGAGAAATACTCCGAAATGAAAGAAATTAAAGCAGGTATCCCATAAGGCAGTGTGCTAGGACCGGTTCTTGTCTTATTATTCACCAGCAATATTTCTTAACAACAATGTATTAAAATAGCAACATTTGCGGATGACATTGCAATATTGGCAGTTGGCGGAACTAATACAGAGACCTCAAAAAAACTTCAGGAAACCTGCAACCGAATCAATCGATGGACAACAAAGTGGAAAATAAAAATAAATTAAACTAAATCAGTGCATGTTGATTTTACTCTTCGACCAAATGAACAAAAACAAATAAGAATTAGCAATGACGTTATTCGGTATCACGATTTGGTCAAATACCTAGGAATGAACCTAGATGTAAGACTTAAAAGGAAAGAACACAAAAAAAAAAGCGTAAAGAACTTGAACTTAAATTTAAAAAATGTATTGGATCCTAGGAAGAAAATCCAAATTGTCAATGTACAACAAATCTGGATTTATGGCATATAGCTATGGAAATATGCCAGCAAAAGTAATATCAACATGATACAAGTATCCCAAAATAAAGTGCTAAAATACATTGTTGATGCATCTTGGTTATATCGAAAAGATTATCTTCATAGAGACCTGAAGATGCCAATAATCGAAGAGGAAATAAAAAGATTTGCTGTAAAACATGATGGTCGACTGCACTCCCACGTCAGCGAAGAAGCGCTGCAATTACTGGACAACTCTAGACTCAACAGAAGGCTCAAAAGGAAGAAGCCATTTGAGCTAGTGCAGTGAACTTTAATGTTAGTGCTAGTGTAAAACAGTCTAATAAATTGTCACGTCTACTATAGAAACAAGACAGCCCAATGGAAACTTCTTAACTAAGTAATTAGTTTATAAGATTTTTAGAATAATATTGTAGGTTAATCAATAATGACTAGTAACAATACTCTAACAAAAAAAATCATATTTAAAAATCGAAGCGTATTACATAATGACTGAAATCATTGTTGAACCCTGAAGAGTACAATTTTCATCTCTAAAATAACTTAAATATAATAATGCACTATTGATTTTGAAAAAATTCTCATTTTACATAAACATCATTAGCTTATTATTCTTTTTCTTCTTATTAATTCTTTATAACCATGATGTAAACATTTTTAAATATCTTTTCTAATCCATCTCATAAATTTTTTAGTTTCTTGTCAATATTTTTATTTCTTCCAATTTTTGCCTTCTCCTTAGGCCTAGTTTTTCTGTTTCATTATCAGATGTAGAAAGAACATCTGGCTATAAATGAAGATGATAATATCGATTAAATTTCTAAAGCCAAATCACTAAATTTTTTTGAATATAAATTATGCATAAGTATAATATTGATAAATAACAAATAATTAAAATCAATTTTATTTACTATTGAACAACTTAAAATATCTTTGGTTTTTAAAAAATAATAATATATCACGATATCTTGTAAAATCTCTGGTAGTTCTAAAAATTAGTGTATGGATAAAACTTATATTTACATTCTATACTAAAATATGTTTCCGTCCCATGCGGTGCAAAAGAAATCAACCACATAAGCGACACCTAAAATAATTGCAGCACTAGCTCCAATGTTCGCTAATATCGGATGTTTTTTCTGGAGATACAAAATGGCGAATATTATCACACAAACTCCTAAAATAAGCCACATCACGAACATCCATCGAAATATTGCAGTCAAATCCTTTAACAACATTAGCATAAATACTAAAAGACTGCTTAAAAATCCTATTTCTATTGATACAAAAAGGAGGTAGCGCCATTCTTCATATATTACTTTTAATTCAGTTTCTAATGAAAACAGTAAACAGGTAAAGAGACATAGTCCTATTTCGACCATTTTGGCTATTCCACTTGAAGTTTTTATATATTCTGGATTTACCATTTTGACCTTTTTAAATGTATAATATATTAGATCATTTACGTCAACCTTATTTCAAATTGACTTGGAACATTAACATCATGATCTGTGAACACGGAATAGAATTCGGAAACGACACTTTCGTCATTTTCATTCAGTTAATATTTTTGGCCTTGAACCTTGACGATTCTCTAATAGCGTTTTCGACTGGTCACACTCAGTTCACACTCGTGAAGTGCGAGTTTTCATTGCTCAGCACTGGTTCAATTTATTGACTAATTTCAACCGAATACGTAGTTGACCACCAGTGCATTGTATTGTATTTGACAACTGTCATCTGAGTGATAAGAAGAAGTACCTTCCAAATTATAAACAAGATCAAAGCCATGCTTTCATTTTAAAAATTTATTTAATACTGTTATAGAATATTTTCTCAACAGGTTAACATAAACTTTCTTATGTTTAAGTTCTTAAGATGTCAACGTACACTATGCATATACAGGACTTACAAGAATATTTATTGTACCTACCTGGGAGTTATCCAGGTGCGACCACTGGTTCAATGTAAATATTTTATTTTTAGCAGTTTAGTTTTATTACACTTGGCCTAAATAAATCTTCTTCGTCTGAATCTGACGAAGAAATTTTCAATATTTCTTCTACAAATTCTACAAAATTCACATATTTTAGAAACAACTCTTCATTTGCCATCGCCATCCCAGACAGCACAATTCAATCCATTGGATGTCCATCGGAAGTCCATTCATGGACATATCGGCTGTCCAAAGGACGTCCAGCATTTTACCAAAGGACATCCAATGGACATCCACTGGACTGTACAAATGTCCCACTCCTGGACGTCCATGTAGACTCCATGAAAAGTCCATATATGGACTCTTTTTGTATTGCTTTTGGACAATTTATGGACATCTAACGGACATCACCACCTATATTAATATGAAATAAAATAATTGCAGCTATTGACTTATTTTTATTGTCATAATATCAAGCATGTATTAGTTTTATACGCACTCCTTTCTGTTGATCTTCTCAGCCATTTTCTTAAGGCTATTTCGCTTACTTTTTAAGCAGCACCATTGTCACTTTCAGCAGCAGCTAAAAAAAGACATTACATTTTATATGAATATTGAGTCTTAAATCAATCGTTTAATAAACACCTGATCAGGCAAAAGTGATAGTTAAAAATGTAAAATTTTTAGATAACATATTATTAGCTAATATGAAAATATGCATTGACTAATGTACTTTACCCCTATACTTACATATAAACAAAAAACTGCTCATTGTTTCTTTAAATTACCATTTTACTTTCATGCCATCATATTATGTGAATTCTTTCGTAAGGGTATTAGAAATTATGGAAACAAACCATCTTTTTATAAGTTCGTCATGTCCTTGTCCCTGGTTTTGGTAATGGCTGAATCTAAAATTGCAATAAAAATATGTGTTTGTGAACATAAAAGAGAAATAACTTATGAAACCACTTTCAATGCATTATTTCTTAAACGTTACAAAACGATTCTATTTTATTTAATAAAAGTAAAACTTACAGCTTCTTTAAAAATATTTGTATCTTCTAAATAGCATTCTTCTTCTGTAACGTTCATTTTTGGCCCCACGAATTAATAAAATTGTTTTGGCTTACCTGGTTAATCATACGAAAAAAAAGGGTAAAATCGTATTGATGATATCACTATTATTTTTGTCATTAACTAATTTCACCTGTATTCTAACTTTCGGACATCATTATTATAATTTATTTCATCTCACCACTAAGTAAAAGGATAGTAGTTCTCCTAAAAATAGACCAAGTTTCGTTGTAAATTTATACATATTATGTATTATAGTCTCACCTTTGGGTAATTAATTATTTACGATACCATTCTTTAAGACTTTCTTTGTTTATTTTTGTTACAGATGTCAGGTTAGGTTAATATTTTTTAATTATGACAGTGAATGACATAAACGTCACTTGACGACAGAACACCGACAAGTGTCATGTTGGTGGGACGTTCCAATATCGGGCTCAGAACCCGAGGTAAGGTAGTTTCACAATGAGCGATTTTAAGTCGTGAGGGATTTTTTTGCGATCGCTGTTGTATTAATTTTTGTCGGGAACAGTTTCCCAAATGTAGTTGTACTGTAAATAAATATAGTTTTTAGGGTACCTTTCGTAAATGGTCTCTTAAGTTATATAGTGGGGAATTCTTGAGGATGAATTTCTGAACCCACTTGACATTTATCGGAAAGGGATTTCGGCCATTTTGGACGGCTGACGTATTGTTTCTGTCAGTGGGTGTTGAGCATTGATCTGGCAACCTAGGGATACGACATGCGTAAACGAAAAGTGGGACCGGTCCGCCATTACTGTGAGTGCAAATTGTCAAATTTTATAGGTTATATTTTTAGTGTCATTTGTGTAATTAAATTTGAATTTAATTTGTGTTTAAGCAAATTTTGAGTGTTAAAAACTTATAAAGTATTTAATGCCTTGCTGTGTTATATGTTCCTGCTCTAGCGATAGACGTTTTTGTGAAAAATCGACTGGAATAACGTTTCATAGGTTAGTATCAAAATTATAAATATTATACAGGACAGTATTATGACAGGTTTGTATAAAATGTGTAAAAGTATGCTTTTAAAAATGCAAAAAAATCATCTATCAACTTTTGGGACCACCTATATTGGAATAAATACTTTTTCATACGAAATAATATTTATAGATTTCCAAAAAATCCTGAAAAACGTAGCGCGTAAATACAGTTTGTCAAGAAGCATAATTGGGAACCTTCTAAATTCAGCTGTATATGTTCCAAGCATTTTCTTGAGAAGTACATTAATCGTACGCTATTTCGTTTATCAAATTTATAGACATTTTATATATTCTTATTTCTATTTAAATATAACCTACATTTGCGGTCCTTCCACCAATTTTATTTATTAGTTCTACAGCTTATTGAAAAGTAGAGCTTCATGTTTTGTGTATGCATGAGTATTGTTTGTTTTATTAAAGTTAATTTAAAACAATATTAATATACCTTTTTAATTACCTATAATTTGTTTCAGATTAGTGCGTTTAAAGGAATTGGTGAAAATGAAGCGATTCGCCAGCTTTGGGGATGTGCCAGTAAAAGTGACATCGAAGTTATTCAACGTTTCCAGAATAAAGCATTAAGGAACATCGTCGATGCACCATGGTACTGCCACAATACTGATCTTCATAGGAACCTTAAAGTGGAGACTGTTGAAAATACAATATAAACATTTGCCAGTAGTCACCAACAACGACTGCTCCAACATGGAAACCTCGAGATTATCCAGCTCCTCAACAAGCGACGATTTCCATACCGACAAGTTCCAAAGCACCAAACATTCAGTGCTGTGTTTCGACATATTGGAACACATGGCATACTGTGTTAATATATCTTTTGATATTTAAACTCTTGCAGCTTGGTAACCATGTAGAATTGGATATTTGTTCATAGGACATTTTATGCTTGAAATGAATTCAGGAATATAATATTTAAGTTTGTACAGTGCATATTATGAACACACTGTATATATGTTCTAATAATAATAAAAATATTTTCTAATGCCTTGGTATGATTCCCCACTCGACCATTCACTGTTGGATTCTAATAATTAACAGTGCTGTTCCTGAAGTGGCGCTGGGAAACAGTAACAAAGCCTACACAGAACACAATTATTAAGAATTTAAACACAAGCTTGAGACTGGCATATTAGGTATATACATCTTGGCCATAAGTCGAAAAAAAAAATAACATTAGTCTTTTTTTAATGAGACTAGCAATAAAATCAAAACCGTTTGTCTAGTATTAAAAATAAATATCACTCATAGATATGGATAAGAAAATATTAAAACTTTATTCCTTGTACACTTTTATTTAATCACAGCACACATTATTTGCATTTACAATATTTGCTTGACGTTCATATGCCCCAGTCTCTTTTGTTCACCTTTTCTAGTAGCTTTTTCTGCTAAACTCTAGTCCCTGTTCTACCTCCACCTAGGTAATGAATTATTCAACCATTTAGTCAACAACGGGGTTTTACTTGTTTTACAGTAAGATACTTATCTTTAATGTTCAAGTTTTAGAATTTGAACTTGGATTAGGCCATTTTCGTCAATTTTGTCCTTAGAGCTTTTGGAAAAACACTTGGGAAGTACTCTCACAAATTTATTTCTTATTTTGCCTAGCGAAGAAATTGTGTATTAGAAAATATTCTGGTTTTTACCTTAGTGGTTAAGAAAAGCACAGTGGATACTTTTCCTAACTCAATAAACATTTATTACCTAGATGTTGGCCTCCCTTTATCACCATCCTACAATTTCAACTCTTTTGCTGTTAACTTTAACTTCATCTGTGACTTTATGATTGAGACTTCAACTTTATCTTCACATTCTTTGTCTGACTTTCAATTATACATGCATGATTATTGTGCATAGACCAATTAAATTGGACCGGCACGCTTGTGGTGCATGTTGTGTGTTATTAGGGTAGGCCTTTACATAAGTAGCCATAATCTCTGCAGACAGTGAGAAGCCCAGCTCAAACCAACTACCATACTATCGTCATTGGATCTATAGGTCTCAAGTAAGATCACTTCATATTTTACATTTGTTAGAAGTGCACCTGCACATCGCTGGTTGTGGCTTCGCTGATTTACTGAATGTCTTGCATGAAGATATACACGTTGTCTCTGTATACACCTTTCAGTCTGAATCTACAAAAGTACCAAGACCAAGTAAGATTAATCCACATTTTGATTTCCTGAATAGTGCATCTACCTACACAGAGATTGCTTATTAGCCATTTTCCGCGAGCCTTGCATTAAGTTTCATATCTGATTATCGAGCTTTTAGTGTATGAACATTTGTTCTTAATTTCGAGAAAGCTGTTAATTAAAGATTCTTCCTCTATGGTTAGATTACTTGACATTTGCGACCTTGTACTTTCCGATAAAGACAGAAGCATTGGGCTCATAGAAAAACGAAAAACTAAAGATTGAGCTATTTATGTGCCCTAGTGCAAACGTGTGACGACTGATCCAATAAATCGAACTCTGTTTACTTTTGTCGCTTATGTGAACCAAAAATGTACTATTTATTTTTTCTGTGAATGATTTCAACGCTTTAGGGTTAATTCCACCATTGTGTTAAAGTTTAAACTATTAATTGAAGATTAAAATTAAATTTTATGTAAAAATGTCATTTTAAACTTCGTTAAACCCAATGGTGGAATCGGCCCCAAGTTAGTTATATGATGGTCATATTGATTAGTTGCAATTTTGCAAATAATATATTCTCCAGCGCTTAATAGCCACTTGAGTGATAATTAAATCAGTTATATTTTATTTCTTTCATTTACTTTATTCAGCAACTTTCGGCTGAAAACCGGGCATATTTAAGCTTTTAAACCCCCTTCTTTTATAACCTCGGCCTTCCACTACCTTTTAAGTCAATGTCAATAAAAAGGAAATTAATTTTTTTATAGTTCAAATAATGATATTTAACCAGAAATAGTACAATAAAAACTTGTAAATCCGGTTCTGCTCTTCCGCCATTTTAGTGAGTGCAAAAGCCACGCCTACCGGTCCCACTTTTGTATATCAAAAATAATACATATGACGTATCCTTACGTTGCCTTATCAATGGTGTTGAGTCACGAGAGACGATTTTTGCGTCGAAGTAGAATTTTCTTAATATTTAGCCCCATCGGCTTACCCTAGTTAAAGGGGATTTTAGATTCTACTTCATGGTTAATTGTGGGTAAATGGACATTTCGTATTTTGAGAGGAATTTTAGTGTATTGGTAAATTCCTATGGTCATTGGTCCAGCCCATATCTATTATAGGATTTTAACGCAATAATTGGGAGTTCACAGCATTTGGAGTGTGGAATATTGTTGTGCTGTGGATCATCTCACGTGTTTCTCAACCTTGGAAGACTACCAAGTTAACCCTTTACGAAAAAGGTATGTTTTGTATATATTTGGTTATGTTACGCACCATGTGTCAATTTCTTTTATGTTATGGCATGGTGTAACAGAATTTTAATTATTTGAGCTCATAATACTGTTTATGACTCAATGTTGAGCCAATGTAATTTTTCTTCATCCTAGATGCTGAATAGTTTCTAGTTTATGTACTTTTTTGGGTAATCCTATAGTTCGGGATACTTGAGTCAATGTGTATTGACATTTTTCTTTGTAATATTTTAAGGGTTTCACCCAGGGGCCTGTTAGCCCAAGATTCGTCGACAATTTTCACCCAGGGGCTTGTTAGCCCAAGATTCGTCGACAGTTTCACACAGGGGGTTGTTAGCCCAGGATTAGACGACAGTTTCACCAAGAGGGTTGTTGACCCAGGATTTCAACAGTTGTACACAGAGGGTTATATCGTCCGGAGTTCAACGGTTTCATCGAGGGAACACAGAACATTGGTATGCTAGCCGCCTAGCTTACTTGCAGCTAGATTTACAATGATGATTCTTGTTCTGGATAGGGAGATGGGAATGCTGTGAAAGAAGACACCCTACTATCAGGTTTTTTTTATACTTTATATTGAAGGTTTCACATGTGCATTGTTGAACTATACATTCACTTTCAATCGAATGTTGTCAAGGTATTCTCAACATTATTTATACTTTTGAGCACAGAATGTTCTAGGGTTCTTTCACTCATAACTTAAGTATTATCAAATGTTACATCGTTTAATTGATTAATATTTTAAAGTTTTACTTAATTTAAGCACTTAATGCTGATGTAGTAATCCTTCGGGTCGCAGAACACTTGGACTGCTTCCACGCTTAAGTTGTAATTCTTCAGTTATTAAGGGCTACTGCCATAATTTTACTTTTTTTAATTTATTCATTATTAAATGGTCCAGACTTAACGATTAAGTTAAGCAATCTCAGAAGACCCGTGTGGGGGCAGAGATTAAGTAACCTCTTCCAACCTGGGAGTTTAATTAAATAACCTCTGTGTCGAAAGTCCTTTATATGTTGTATTTTTATTTTCTTTTTTTGATATTTTTATTTAGTTATATGAATTATACTTAATTATAAAATTTCATGGTTTAATAATTTTCTTTTGGGTAGTTTGGTCTTAACTAAAAGTTAAGCAGATATCACCTTCCAATTTGGAGAGGGTTATAAGCTTATAAGGATTATAAGTGTATTGTTTAGTTTATGATATATGATGTAGTATATATAGGTGCGGTTATGAGCAAGATTTAAGTTAACTATTATTTTATATTTTATTTTTTTTATGTAAGGTGGGAATTAATATTTTGCGAAAGCGTCATGCCTGGTACCAAGCTAACGACGAACCGTGCCATATTTTGATTTAATAATTTATTTTGGGTTATGCATATCCATATACAGTGTAAGTTTTCACTTTAATTTCCTCCAATTTTTTTGATTACCTAAGCCATTAGGTAATTAGTTTGTATATTTAGTAAATATTTTTTTCTTTATAAAGGAACATAAGTTGAGGTTTGTCTTTTATTTCTTTCCTCATTTACTGGGTTTTTGGGGAAATAGGATCATAGTTTGGCCACTATATAGACCCAGTTGGCGCCTATTTATTTGTCTACTATTTCCGGAATTATTGTAAGCTATCCACCCCCTAGCTGCCGTCTGAGCGACGTCGAAGGCCCGAAGGTTGACACCGGAACAACCGAAACTTGTGTAACCGTAGTAGACAACATTTTTAATTGTAGTTAATACTTTAATAATTTTTTTTTTAAGTTTAAAAATTTTGGTGGAATCACCAAGTTCATTTCTTAGGTTACACTTCTGCTAACGTCTCATGCAGTACAAATAGAAACTTTTCTTCTGCTTTGAAAGTTTTTTCACCTCTTAGTTACAATAATAATTGTGTTGACATCATCTCGAATTTGCAGCATATTAGTTAGCTCTTTTCTTAAATAGGTAGGTACATCATTTGACAAAAGGTCTAAAAGAAAGGGATTCTTTGAATGTAAATCGAAAACATAAATTTTAAAACATAATTGATAGGTTATGTTAGTTTAAAACAAACGATTTGCTTTTTAATTTTTAGATTTTTAAATGATTTAATTAATTATACTTATTTTCTTACAAGATAAACATCTATGTGCTACATATAGGCTGTGTTTTCTTCTTAACCTCTTTCTTCTTTTCTTCTTTGAGTTTGGCCTGAGTGGCCTTTTAGTTTTCTATCTTGTCAACAGAGGCGAGATGAGAGGAAAATTATTTGATTTATTTTAATTAAAACCTAGTAGTAAATAAATTATACAAGAAGAATTATAATAATTTATTTTATGTTAGTCATTTTTATAGTGTCCATCATGGACATTTTTTGGACATCCATTGGACTTCTGAATGGGTATATCCATTGGATAACGGAAAACGGATGTCCAATGAATATCCATTTGAAGTTCATGGACATCCAGGACATTATTTGGACAAATTATGGACGTCCAATGGACGTCGTGTGCTATCTGGGATATTTGTTACGACTGAACTGAAACTGAAAACCTGTCTCTACACTCGGTTCACAAAAGTGCGCACTGGTTTATTTTTTTGAGTTCAACTGATTCCAATCGAAAATTCAAAAACTGACCCAGTTCGCACTGATCTTGTGAGTCGAAAACAAATTTTGCACCGAGTATCAAAAAGTGCGCACCAGTTTTACCAGTCGAAAACGCTATAATAATAAGGAACGGCCCTAGCCACTGAACTGTAACCGTTTTGATTTCGCGCATAACATCACTGCCTGGTTGATTCTCAAACTATTTTGGGCAAGAGATCCCTTTTCCAAAATGAACTGATACCAAAAATCCTATCTCTAGTTTTTTCTTTCCTGTTGATACAAAATACTAATTTAAAAACTTTGCGATTGGTTTTTTCATTAAAATTTAACAAAATAAATAAGCATAAAATTCAGTAAAGTCAAGTGTAATTAATAATTATTATTAATACAAATTACGTAAAAATACTTAAATAGATAATTGAAAAAAAAAAAATAAAATCCAAAGTAAACATAAAAAATAAAAAATTTAGTGTGATGGATGAACTTTCTACCAATATAGCTAAATCTGGTTTAATATTGGTGAGCTGAAACCTTAAATCTTCGCGTTTGGTGATTTTCAAACGGTTTTTTGTTTTCTCAAAATGTTTGAAACTACACTGAAATTTTTTTCTACTATGTATAATGGTGGAAAAGCGATAAGATATTTTTCAGGAATGTTCCACAATACAGGATACTATTTTTCAATGTTGCGCTGCAACCAGAACTTCTGATAGCCTTGGTTGAACTTCTGCTTTAGCTTAAAGTTGAAGGTGGTAGCCATGTGTGCTTTAGCTCCTCGTCTGTGCTGATGGTGATCAACTTTTTTTTACATTATCACATTAGCTTCTTCCATGGCTGTTGTCGTATATTTTGTCTATACTCTGTTTTTAAACTAAGAGGAGCGATTTGAATTTAATTTGGCAATTCTGTAGCCTTCTGATTGGTCAGATTACAGTCAGTTTCACACATTACTTTTTAGCATGAACATCAGCTAATAATTGATATTGTTGACAGTTCTGACATTTTATAATTTGATATCTCATCCATTACTTAGTTTTTTACTTTATTTCGTAAATAATAGTTCTTCAGTAAGCAATTGTATTGAAAATCTACAATTATGAGTACTATTAAAGGTAGCAATTCCTGAAAAGCCTTACAAGAAAGGGAAGACACCTTATTATTTTACATGCTGATTCTGAAGGTTTTGTAGAAAATTCATTATTGGTTTTTGAAGGTAAAAAGATGGGAGATTACCATGAAGAGATGAATTCCGAAGTATTTTAGAAAAAAATAATTTTATTACTGATTTTTTAAAACTAAAAATTGATGAATTTCTAACCAAAATGATTAAAATGTAACTAAATATTTAAGCAAATTTTATTTATTAGAATAGAATAAAACTATTTACAAAATTGTTATAACATTTAAAACACCATCTACTACTTTAGGGACAATCTTAATTTGGCACTTTCACAAAAAATATTTTAAAAATACTTAAAATTAATACATAGGTATGTATGAATAGTTCACTTTAAAAAATATATGTTGACATGTAGTGTTATGAAAATGTTGGTTCCAGTTTTCAAAACAAATTCTGACTCATAGGCCTGTAAACTTTTGAATGCCTTTATTTGCCCTCTAGTGCATTAACCATGGGTTAACACTAAATAAGCCATAATATCCACATTACTCATAGAAGAGATACCAGTTACTGTGTGATCCACTTGTCATTCACTGATTAACTTTTACTTTTTATACCTATAACAAATATATCCTTAAAAATGTAAAGAGATCTTTGTATGTTATACTAACCTGGCTACATCTGGATATTCCATTAACAATTTTCTTAAATATTTAATATCCATTTTAAAAAGATCATAGTTATTCTCAAAAAGTCGATTTCAAAAGCAAGAAAAAAGTATTTCTGACATCAATCAACAACCATATTGACTTTAATTTGACAGTGACATTTCGTTTTAGACACACATTTCAGATCACAATAATGTGAAATTTGCGACCGTTGTCTGGGACCAATTAAAAAATTACTGCAATGACATTTATTCGTTTCTTACCCGCTCAGTGGCCTTTCATCGAGTAAGGCCGATAAAGATAATTATTTCATACATTTTGAACACGACTATATTTCGAAACTCTCTCTTAGTAACAAATTTAGTTACTTTTCCCTGTGTAAATGCGTCTTTTCAATTCGCTCCTTCTAGTTTAAAAACAGAGTATAGTTAGTTTATATGTTTTTATTATCACATTGTATATTTGTTTATTTGTCAGTATCTGCCACTTTGGCATACGTTTCGGTAAATAAAGACTACAGTTTGCAAAGGTATACTTTATTACAATTTATTTAACGAACAAAAAATGAATACATTCTTACGACCAAAGAGGTTTGAAGCAGATCCAATCTCTCCAAATTCTGCCAAGCAATGGAAACATTAAATAAAGACATTTCAAAATTTCTTAAGATCTATTTCTAGTTTCGAAGACAAACTAAAACTGCTTTTAAACTACATTGGTTCGACCGTTTATGAACCAGTAAGCGAATGTACTTGTTTCACTGAAGCTATAAACATTCTTGGGAATACGTTTGTTAAATAGCCCAATGAAATATTCGCTAGACATTCATTAGCTAGTAGAAGACAACAAGCAAATGAATGAATCGACCAGTATCGCCATGAACTAAAACTTCTTAGCAAAGATTGCAAATTTAAAGCGATAACAGTGGATCAAAATAAAAATGACATTATACGTGATGCTTTTATCAGCGGATTGTTATCAACACACATTCGACAACGTTTGTTAGAGAAGCTGTTTCTCAGTCTAAATCTATTCGCTCCGTGCGCGACAGCAGCGCCAATTCTTTTTGATACTAATGGACTATTTCTGCGTATACTGACAAATGCAACTTTTAATAGAATTTGTAATTAAAAAGTATATATGTTAGTTTTAATAAAAGTATATGGATTTGTAAAACAAGTAAAACATTAATTTATTATTATTATATATTTTTATCGCTTAAATTAACGAAAATTATGTATAATCGATAAAAATCAATAATAAAATATAGGCAGGCAACAGTATTTACTGGAAAATGTATGAGGAGTTGCCTAAGTCTAATAAGTTTTTATTGAAGAATTAGCCTATTCTATCAAAATAATAAAATACCATTTAATAATAGCGTGAAGTTAAAATGTATAAAAAAAAAGGATCGTTACTTATATTTTCATTTTTGTTCGAAAGAAAACATAGAATAAATGATTAAAACTGATCAGTAAGTTACAAAATTGCGTTCCAAACACATATAATACTCAAAGGCAAACATCTTGAAATCTAGTCCTTGCTGAATGAACATTTAAGAATAAAGGAATATTAAAGAACATCGTAAAATAATAATTTATTGTTTATTTAAAACCTTTCAAGTTTCTGATGTCTACTATTTCCAGAATTATGGTTATTATTACAAAAATAAAGGTAATTTTTCTTCTTATTTTATATCTATCCATTTATTTCTTCCATTTAATTTCCACTTTGCTACTGAAATTTTTTATATAAGTTTCACTGTTTTTTTGCTAGTATTTATACAATTTTCAACACAGCAACTCCGGTTGCTTATTGTATTGTTTTTACCTACTTTTTTTTGAAAAAAAAAGTAAAATGTATACGTGTATTTGGTATGCCAAAATTACAAAATATCGCCCTAAAATGCACGAATTATCCGCAGCTAGCGCTAGTATCGCTTTTGCTTCCCTTTCCATGACTTCGCACGGAGCGAATAGAGGATGTCCAAAAATACTGCAAACAATATCAAGTTTCTGCAATAAGTATCCTTAATAATTGCTCGGAAGAAGTGCTTTCTTCTAAGACTGACAACACCTCTACGTTGACAGTTGCATCCCAAAATTGTTATTTTTGTGGAAAACCGAAACACTCTAAGTCAAATTGCCCTGCAAAAGATCAAACATGCAATTACTGTAAGAAAGTGGGTCATTTTGTAAGTCTTTAAGCTAAATCAGCTACTGCTTCTACTTTTTTCTTGGAAGTTTAACCATCTCAAATATGTTTGGCCTCTTAAAAACAATGGTTGAGATACTGGAAGCTCCGACAGCTATATATTATGATTTTGCAATAAAGAAGGACAATAAAATACATTGCGGATCCAGCAAGGAATTAATGGCTACCACTTCTCTATCTTCAGAAATAAAAGGTTACTGCTTTATAAATTTATGTTCACTTGTTTACAAATATGCCAATTTAAGAATAGCAGTACTCCTTAACTTATGCTCCAACCTAATTATCGACCATCATATTTTAAGACAGCATAAAAGTTTGCATATTAGCTTTGGTGGGTCTAAATCTACTATGTTTATCTGCTGACTAACAGCGACCAAAGTGCAATGTCCGCAATTATTCAGTAACTTTATTCCAAAATATAAGCACATAGATATTCTGAAAATCATAAAAAAATCATTAAATAAGAAAAAACTGCTGAAGGAAGGTATTATAGAAAAAAGCATATCTCCATGGCGGGCACAGGTACTTGTAGTCAAAAGCGAATATCATAAAAAACGCATTGTGGTGGACTATTCTCAGATCATTAATAAATATACTCTTCTTGTTGATCAGAAAAATGAAAAGATACGATGGCGCTTAAATTTATCATGCTATAGCTACATCACATATCGTCCAGAAAGGGAGAACATCGTGAGTTATTGCTTTTCTCGATTCTGTATCACTCGTCTGAATCACTGAATCACTCGTATGTATCACTTGGTATGGTCTCGAAACCTGTCGTAATCTCTAGAAGACAATAAACAAATAACTAAAGACTGTCCAGTTTGTGCTGAGATTAACCAGCGTTTTTACAAAACCCTAATGGAAATCTTATTAAAGCTACAAGTGACTTTAAACGATTAAACATTAACTTTAAAGGACCTTTATCTACAAACACTGCCAATACATATACACTTACTATTGCTGACGAATATTTTCGATTTCCGTTTGCTTTCCCTTGTGGAAATATGCATTATTCTACTGTGATCCACTGTTTATGCTCTTTATTCTCTGTGTTTGAATTACCATCATATATACATTCGGACAAAGGAACATCTTTTATTTCTAAAGATATCGTAACTTTTCTTCATTCTCATAATATATCGACAAGTAGAACTAACCCGTATAGCCCAGAAGGCAATGGGCAGGTTGAACCAGAAAACTACAACCTTACCCAGTGGAAATTGGTGTTACTTGATGCTTAACACTCAATTCGATTTCTGTTATGCACCTTGAGGAATTGTACACCACATGAAAGGATGCTTATACACTATCGTAGAGCTTCCCATGGAACTTCCTTCCCAACTTGGTAATCACCATTTAACATAGTTCTCATAAGGAAAAATGTTCGTCATAGTTAATACAAATTACATACTTTTTCCACTATTTACAAAATTTCTCTAGGAAAGGACCCCGCAGACTTTCAATGGAAATTGGGTTTCATCGAAATTGTCCCATTTTTTTCAGGGAGCGAGCTTTTGACATCCTGACCAAAAGTCCTTATGGGTGGAACAAAATCCTATGTAAGGATTTTGAGTTATTTGCAAAAGAAGGCCTCGATTTTGACGAACCTCAAAAATCGTAAACACCGGGAAACAACACATACAAAGAGGTTAGAGTCTTTATTTTTTCAAAGTCATTGATGGAGACGCTGTGTATGAGTGCCCATCATTAGGCAACTCACAGGATGGTCCTGAACACTTTCGGAAAAAAATTGACCTTTTAACCAAACTTTTCTAAGTGTGATTTCCTGGATGAGTCGGCTCCGGAAAAGTTGGACTCACTCATGCCTATCAAGGGTATGGGCCCATGAGTTATCGGCCAAAAAAGGTCCCATTTGGCCGATACTCGAGAAGTGTGAAAACGGGGCGGAAAACTCATACAACGATGGTAATATGATCACGTTTAGACGGCTTTGGGCCAAAAAGTCGAAAATGTTCAGTATGGTTGAAAGGTCAAGTATTTCCTAATAGTGTTCGTGACCATCATAAGAGTTGCCTAATGATGGGCACTCAAGCCCGGCATCTCCAACAAACCCTGCTGGGCATTGTCAAATGACTTTTTGACCCAAAGCCGTCTAAACGTGATCATATTACCATCGTTGTATGAGTTTTCCGCCCCGTTTTCACACTTCTCGAGTATCTGCCAAATGGGACCTTTTTTGGCCGATAACTCATGGGCCCATACCATTGATGGCGTCGGTCAGTCCAACTTATCTGGAGGCAACTGATCCAGGAAATCAAGCTCAGAAAAGTTTGGTTAAAAGGTCAATTTTTTGCCGAAAGTGTTCAGGACCATCCTGTGAGTTGCCCATTGACGGGCACTCATACACAGCGTCTCCATCAATGACTACTAATCATTCTGGAATAACTTCTTGGTCCAAGACTTTTAAAAAATAAAGACCCTAACCTCTTTGTATGTGTTGTTTTCCTGTGTTTACGATTTTTGAGGTTCGTCAAAATCGAGGCCTTCTTTCGCTAATAACTCAAAATCCTTACATAGTATTTTGTTCCACCCATAAGGACTTTTGTTCAGGATGTCAAAAGCTAGCTCCCTGCAAAAAATGGGACAATTTCGATGAAACCCAATTTCCATTGAAAGTCTGCGGGGTACTTATTATGCTAATGGTATGAAAATTATATTATATGATGGTGAATGAAGTGTCGTCATTTTTAACACCGCAAAATGCTCTTTTTTGTTTGAGAGGTACTGAAGCTCTGGCGCGTATAAAGCGACGAGCATACTTGAGGGTAGCGCGATAATGTTGACCAATCAGAAAGTACATACTGCCTGTATCGTAATGAAGGTGGTTGCCGCGTTTGGATAACCAATGAGAAGTGACGTAGTGACAATGACGTAGTGACTTTAACCCCTTGTAGCACAAAAATTAAGAGATTTACGACATATGTTAACATTAACTTTACTTGCTGATAAAAATAAGAAACATAACCAACCAATACCGGAGCCTAAAAAAGAAGTACTCCATGCCATTGTAAATAGGCCTGTAATAAATTGCCAAACAAATTGTCAGTGAAGTTACAATTTCATTATTTTGTTGTCTGGTGTATACTTATAGACCAGTGTTCACATCTTTACCATTTTTAAAAGATACAATCGTTATATCTGGGAAATTATTTTTTTTACTCAAAAGATTTAATAAAAAGTGGCAACAGGCAACTACGCTTGTATGAGATCTCTAACTTTAAATTTGAGGTTGGTTTAACAACGACAAAGAATATAACGAGAAATTGACCCATTTTTTTAATTTTATAAATTGCTACCTACTTTCTGTGCCTAAGCACCTGAGGTGGGATTTATGTCAATCCAATGTTGGATGCCGACTAACTACAGTGAAGAAGGGGGTGAGTCGTAGAAAAAGTGATGTTTGTGAGTGGGCGCCAGGAGTATAACCTCACATCCAACAATCCATGTGACAGTTCACTACCAAACTCCAAATAGGAAACTATAGCATCTCCTCTTCTATCAAGCGGCTACAAATCGAGTATGCTCCTAATATATTAAAAGTGTACTTTACCATAAAAATAAATGTTGACAGTTAGCAGGTGGGGATAAATAATAAGTTAAGTTCAATATATACCCAAGTTTAATAATATAAATATAAATCGTGTTGACATGGGGGGTCAACTTCGTTCACACTATGAAATATACTAATATTAACCAAATTAATAACATCTAAATCACTTAGTACATTACTATCAGGTTCCCCAACTATTAACAGTAATCCAGTATCACTGGGAGTAATATTTACAACTAAAACGCTATATTAGACTTAAAAATCATTAAATGGGACTAGGGGCAATCGTAAAACTATAACACATAAGGTGTGTACTGTATTTAGCAAATAAACAATTATTAGGGTACTATTTACGGACGCTAGGGGTAAAAACAAGTAAAATACTGTTACTTATTAAAAATATTAGTTACCTATCAGTAAAATAACCCACGAAGAGCTCTTGGTGAAGTGTTTCGGGTTTAATAAAAATGTACTGTGAACCATACACCCCTAAACCTCGTTTACATTAGGTTTAGATAAAATTATATACTAATAACACCCCCCAATAAAATAGATTAAATAGTAATAAGTGATATAAAAAAAAATAAGATAGCAAAACTTGCGGTACACTGTGACTTCTTCCCAGCTGCTCTAGTAGACGGTTAATATCCAACTTCGGCATACAAATCAATCTGCCTGTCATAAAGGTTGCTAGCCCGTTACTCCATTACTAGCTGGTCACAAGATGTGCTAGTCAGCCCGTCACAAGAATACTTTCTCGTACCAAGAAGTGTTGGCTTTCACAAGGGTTGTTAGCCCGTCACAAGAAGTATTGGCCCGTCACAAGAATACTGGCCCGTCACAAGAATACTGGCCCGTCACAAGAACCCCTTTTTTTAAATCCGCAAAGGAGGAACAAACTATGCACCAGATCAGCTTGGAACGGCAAATTCGTGAACGACTTATTCAGAAAGACTACATATTATATATGTGGACATAATGAGATTCAACACGTGGTTAAATATATCCTCCTAAGAGCTCCTACAACATGTGATCACCAAAAAAAATACTACCAAATCCACACTGTTGTAACTTAAAACAAAAAGGTTGCTTCGTAATATTCCAAATGGATTGAAACGACTTCCAATAAATTTCGAAAACAGTACCTTTCAAATTCATGTGCTGAATCTGAACCTCGTGTCGAATGTCAATCTCGAAAATTTCCAGAAGGCGGAAAACCAACGTTACTTCAAAAAAAACAGTAATACCAACATACCTCAGTGACAGATAGGTGTCCCATCAGCGCCCTCTATTACGAAACAAATTCTTGACAAAGATTGTTAAAATAACCAAACAAACCTCTAAAACCAAATAAAAAGCCTAACTAAACTCAAATAGAGGTCCTATCTACCCCAAACCGATCATATACCCACAATTAACGTCAGAGAGGAAACGCTAGACCGACATCTTGAATACAGGGCAGCCACATGCTCACCCAGAGTGTGGCAGAGGGTCCGAATATCGACCCACAGTGGTTAAAATGCGGGTATACGAGCCCCTTCCCATTTCAGTTGGCCCACCTATTAATATTTTCTTTATATAACGACAATAAGAAAGTATTAAAGATTACATGCTTTTTTAAATCATAAATTAATTAACAATGCATTAATTTAGAATTATATTAGAACTAGAACTAGAAAACATCAATTTTTTTATTTATTTTTAAATTTATGAACACATGGAGCATTATTCAACTTGAATTCAATGCGTTAGAAAATAAACCAAAATCGAAGGTAGCTTTGAAAAAATAACAAACAATAATGCAAATAACTGTCACAAGACAATTTAACCTCTTTTAAGCTAATTCTGTCTAATAAAATGGGTAGAGGAAAAATCATTGACGAAAAAATACGTTTTCTTGTTATAAAACATTGCAATTCTGGAAAATCGAACTCGAAAATTGCAAATATATTAGATTTATTACGATATAGTGTAAGAAATAAAGTTAGAAGATACAAAACTACTGGTTCAATCAGCCCAAAGCCCCGTCATGTTAGAAAAAGCAAGATTACAAATGCCGATAGACGAGCATTGAGAAGAATTATTGAAACTAACCGTCGTCGTGCTAATTACCTTGAATTAAGTGCTCAGTGGAGCGATGCTGTTGGAAGACGAATTTCGAGATCTTCATGTCATAGAGAAGCTCGCTAATTGGGATTTGGGACTTACAAAGTAAGTTTATAATAATAAAAACAATAAAAAACATGGATTGAAGACGCTAAAACAATCAGATATGTTTGCTTAAAATTGACAATTTTGTTACAGGTTAAAGAAAAACCACTACTAACTGCGAAACAGAAAAAAAATCGATTAAGATGGTCAAAAGAACATATGAGTTGGACTTCTCATCAATGGGATGCAATACAATGGAGTGACGAGGCCCGATTCGAAGTTTGTGTTGGAGATAGCAGAAGCCGAGTTATTCGCAAAGAACATGAAGCGTTCCATCCAGACTGTCTCAAAAGATAAGTAAAATTTCCCGCATCGGTCATGGTCTGGGGCAGCATGTCATCTAAAGGAATAGGGAAATTGCATTTTATTGAAGGAATTGTAAATACAAATAAATATTTGGACATTTTGGAGGAATCACTTTTACCGACTATGGAATTATATTTGACATCAGGGAAAGATTTTGTATTTCAACAGGATGGAGCAGGGTGTCACACGTCAAAAAAAGCTCTAAAATGGATGGAAGACTTCGGTGTTCCACTTTTGGAATGGGTTTCTAGTAGTCCTGATTTATCACCAATAGAAACATTGTGGCATGAGATGAAAAAGGTACTTCGAAAACATCCTGCAAGAACAATACCTGAACTTAAACAAAAACTTCAAGATATATGGGATTCATTTACACCAGAGTTTTGCCAAGGCTTAGTTAATACCATGCCGCAAAGAATTTCAGCTGTAATAAAAAATAAAGGTGACGTTACTCAATGGTAAACTTTAAAATTGATTAACGTTTGATTCCAACTATTTGTTTATTTTTTTTTAATTTTATATTAAATAAATATTTTAATGTTTTCTACATATTTTTTATGATTAAATGATATTAAACATATTGTTCAATGAATAAAAATTGGAAAGTTCATGCAATATTTATATTTTTAATCTTTAAATACGAATTTTCTAAATTTCAATAGGTGGGCCAACTGAAATGGGAAGGGGCTCGTAGAAGGACCCATTAAATAATTACTGAACATGGATAAAAACTAGTTTATTCCTATTTTTATGAAAAACAGCTATATGGCCAAATTTAAACGTTACAAAATAAATATTAATTTGTACCATTCGTTTTTGCACATTATACACTCTTGTCACATTTAATATGTATATTTGTTTCAATAATAACTAAATACTTGAAAGCTTTTGGTTGATTTTATAACATATCATAGTCCTAAAAATCTAATAAATAAAACTGAGTACATATAGAAAAATATACACTGTTACCTTGTGCAACATTAAACAGTTTCTTATGTAATGAAATAGTGGTACAAGCACTTGTATCGGTGCAGCTTTTCTGACAATAAATATAAAATATGGAAGATTGGCTCTGAATCAGCGGCATGAACACATATACATGCAAGCATATCTTTTATTTAAATTTAATAAAAAGTAAATAAAAAACGTTTCTTTTCTTAGTGTAGAATTCCTCGCCTTTCATATACCAGCACATCGCCGTGAATATTTCCCACAAGAATTTGTCAATATGTTCTGCTGGCTATATTCGCCGGCATTACACTACAACACCGTATTGTTCCCCCGAGCGAGTCTGGAGAATATTTTGAATAGGTGCTCCAGAATGCCACTTCAACGACACTTTTCCAGACTTTGGTTTCATCGCTATCGAATTAGCATCCGTACAGGAATCTAGGTCAGATCCATCGAAGAGCTACGTTTGTTTGTTTGTTGATTTTGCCCGGAATATTGAAGAAGTGGGGTGTTCAACGGTTAACATTAATGAAAACAATATTCTTAAAGTCTTATCTCGGCATATATGTGGCGGCTCATTTACGTCACAATAATTTAGCGCATTGCCATTATTAATAACAACAATATTTACTCTAACATATTAATGTTTCTCGAAGAAATATATCCACTACAAATAAACGAAAAATATTGCTTTGGGCACAGACAACAAATAAATTCCCACTGCCATATGAAACGGAACTCTAATTCTAAAAAATCCTTTGATTTTTGTTTGTTTTCAATGTATTGTTTCACTTCGCAGAATCGTTTGCGTATCTGTATTTGGTCTTCCCAAACACAAAGCTCAATCCATTTCATAGCACTGTCAATATTGATACGCTCGAATCATTGTGTGTGATTGAACTTAGAGAACAGATGATTTGAAATGTTTTTAAAAATATCCAGGAATGAAAAACTATACACAAAAAATGTTTCGTCTTTTATAAAAAAACTGTAATAACGATGAATTTATGTTGGTTAATACAGTAGGAACATTTTAAGGTTTTTCTATACAATGGAAAAATTAAATACTATAATTGGTTGCAAAGTTTTTTAGTTTTTTATTTGGGCTTTTAGTTTTTTGTTCTTTTGTTTTTTTGTTCTTTTGTTCTTTTGTTCTTTTGTTCTTTTGTTCTTTTGTTCTTTTGTTCTTTTGTTCTTTTGTTCTTTTGTTCTTTTGTTCTTTTGTTCTTTTGTTCTTTTGTTCTTTTGTTCTTTTGTTCTTTTGTTCTTTTGTTCTTTTGTTCTTTTGTTCTTTTGTTCTTTTGTTCTTTTGTTCTTTTGTTCCTTTGTTCTTTTGCTCTTTTGCTCTTTTGCTCTTTTGTTCTTTTGCTCTTTTGTTCTTTCGTTAGTTCTTTAGTTCATTTTCAATTTTTTATTTTTTAAGGTTTTTAATTTTTTTAGTTTTTTTTATAGTTATTTTTTTTTAGTTTTTTTTTTTTGTTTTTTAGGTTTTTAGTTTTTTAATATGTTGTTCAACTATAGTTGTGTTTGACAAAAGATGATTTAAATTTTTTATACCTCTTGTTTACTCGTATTCTTTAAATTGACCTTATTGTACCCTAAGTAGTTAAACTTCATTTGGGTTTTTAATAGAGTTTTAAATAATGTAGTATCATCGTCAATAAACAGGTGATGGCACTGAAAACTACAGTAGTTTGTGTACAAAGACATGAAAGTACAGGAAAATTTTCGGAGAAAATATTACTACCGAAAAATCACGATTTATTTTGAACTATATTAAGTATTGTTGATTATTTTATTTTTACATATAATCAATGGCCGCTTGATGGCCATTATCAAACTAACCAGAAACTTTGGTAATCATAATAATTGACAAGTTTGGCCAAAATATTTTAAAAAACATCGGCCTTTTATTCAGTGTTAAAACTTGTTTATTAAATTTTAGATAATGTTTGTAGAAAGACACTTTTATATTTTGTAATATCTTTAAACTTAATAATATCTCAATAATATCTGATAATTTTATTTGAATGAAAATTTATCAAAAGCTTAGAGAAATAATACTAGTAGGTGGTATCAGAAGAAAAGGGTAAAAATAACAATAATTTTGAACTCAATGTATGTTCTGCAGATTTACGCAAAACCATTGTAAGAAAATAAATTGTTAAAAAAATTTTAACAACGCATTTATATATGTTAAATATTATTTTTTTAAAGTTTATAGTAAAAAGGTTTTCTCTGCTTTATTTCCAAATTCATTTGTAAGACTTAAACTGAAAAAATGGTGGCTAACGTGTTAATAAGTGTATGCATCAAATTCCAATAATTTGTCATTATATTTCATATTTTAAGCTGTTATTTTATTAATACTCATTTATTGTTTTAGGTAAGTCAACACCGTCACTTAGCAGAAATAATGAACATGACGTGATGTCGTAAGTATAGAAAAAATATTTTGAATCGAATAACTTTTATTTAAAAATAATGTAAGTGACCTCATTTAAAACAACCGAATCGTTTTTGAAATATCATTTTCCTTATTTAAAAATATATACGACTGTTCTGTAAAAATTTTTAAATCTACCATTCATAACACCGTTCACCTCTAATAGAGTATTCCGGGTAAACTTGCAATATTTTTAAAGTTTCTCGCTTAAAAAGCTCGTACACAGGAAATGAAACCAGAAGAAAATTTGATATAACTTACTTTTATAAACTCGCTCTACCTTGGCACTACTTTTCACAGCATCCCAGTAATATCGTCATTTATTAAGGTTTTTAAAAATTCAAAAAATTACCTGGTTATAAACCAATAGAGGATATGATGATGATGATGATTAATAATAATAATAAGTACGTTTGTTACTTATTTGTATTATATAAATATAATAGATCAGTGGTCGCCAACCTCTCAATGTGTTGAGCTACTATGGTAATTTTGGAATAAACAGCGAGCTACCCACACGGAAGCCACGTAACGCAACGCAAATGAAATAATCCACAGTTAATTTATCATTATATGTATTTATTTTACTATTTAACTGGTAATACATAATACATAGGTACTAATAATAAATTAATAACAAAATAACTAATATTACTAGTACGTACTTGTTCATAGCTACATTACTACCTACCAAACGAAGGTGTTTGAAAAATAAACACAAACTTTTATCCAGCCACAACGGCATATCACGTTAGATTTAAAAATAGTTAATAATAACAACAAAAAAGTAACGCACTATCCTGAACATAAACATTGAAAAATAAAAAAGCACGTTCAATGAGAAGGCTGACACTCTGACTTATCGATAATTTTTTTAATGTTTGCAGTATAATTTGATACAGCCATTCGAATATAATTATCCAAATGTTCATCTGTAAGTCGATTCCGATATTTGTTCCTAATAAGCTTCATATTGGAAAAAGAAGATTCACACAAATAGGTTGAACTGAATAATGCTTTCACTTTCAAGGCAACACAGCATACAACTGAATATTTGTCTTTACTTACAATAGGCCAGATACATTTGGTACTTGAGACTAACGATTTTAAGGCTAAATCATTTTGAAACTCAATTACTTCCATTTCTGTTGCAGCGATGTCTTCGCCAAAGTTCTGCATAATACAATTTGCAAACTGTTGGATATCAATTTTCATAAAGGGTGAAACAACAAACTGCGCTACTAAAGCCAGTTTGTTGAAATCCTTAAAACGATTTTTGAAGTTATTCTTCAGGGTAGAAACTATTTCTACATGATATTTGCTGTCATAGGGTTCTAATGGATTTTGAGATATTTTTTCTGAAAGAATAGGAAAATGCTTGGCATCGCTGTTAATTAGGTTTTGTTCCCAAAACTCCAGCTTTTTGATAAATGCTTTTATATTAGAAATCATTTCCGCTAGTTCTTTGTCTCTCCCCTGAAGCTGCAAATTAAATTCGTTTAATTTATCTGTAATGTCCACGAGAAAACCAAAATCTCTAAGCCAGATTGAATTTTCTAGTTCCGGAGTCGGTTCATCGCGTTGTTTGAAAAATTGAACTATGCCAGATAGGACATCATTAAAACGTTTCAGCACCCGTCCTCTACTTAACCATCGGACTTCAGAGTGAAGGAGTAGGTTCCCGTGTAGACAGTCAACTTCATCGGCCAAGGTTTTGAATAATCTTCTTTGTAACGCTTGAGCTCTAATCTTGTTCACAATTTTTACCACCAGTTTCATAACGTTGTTTAGTTTCAGGAAATTTCCACATAATGCTTGCTGATGGATAATGCAGTGGTAACAGAGAAATTGCGGAAAAGTTTCATCTTTACGACATAATGCCACCAGACCCTTATCACAAACCACCATAGCTGGAGCGCCATCGGTTGTCAAGCCTACCATTTTCGATATTGGAATTTTCTTGGAAGAAATAATATTTTTTAAATGAAAGATCTTTAATCGTAAAATCACTAAAAACCATCCTGACGAACACGGCCATCTGGGCAGTGTCAATGACATCTGTTGATTCATCCAGTTGAAGTGAAAAATAAACACAGTTATCTAAGTCAGTTCTTAACTGTAAAAAAATATTTTTGCTCATTACTTCTACACGTCTCATCACTGTATTAGCAGAAAGTTGCATAGATTTTATAGCTGAAACTATCTCGTCTTTATTTCTAAAGTTGGCAAATAACGAATCAGCAACTTCTAAAAACGCCTGTTTTATCATTTCCCCGTCTTCATAAGGTTTCTTTTTTCGTGCAATTATCTGGGACACACGATACGATGCTTCAGTTGCAGCCTTATTTTTGTCGACTGTTCTTAAAAATATTGATTGTTATCCAATTAACTGCTTTTTTAACTGTTTCAGTTTCCATTTCTGGCGGCAGAATGTAATGGGAATGATTTTTCAAAATTAGAATGTACAGTTTTATGATGTCTCTCAATATTTCTTTTTTTAGCAACGGAGACCGAAGTGTTACATAACAAACACACATTTTTATCTTTAATTTCTGTAAAAAAGTATTGTTCTTCCCATTCCAAATGAAAGTGGTATGTCTTTACCTTCTTACAACTGCTTGCCATAGTATTATTTTTTATTGTTCTCTACTAACCCAACCGCTGGACGTTGGTTACGCGTTCAGTTTTAAACTAAGCGCAATGTCGCCTCGCCGTGCGTATTTATCCCATTCAAAGCAATCCTGATCGTTCTCGAACACTAAGTCGCTGGTCCGGCTGGTCGGTTCTAGCCGATTCTAGCTTGATGGCGTCAGCGGCAGATCGCTCACCGCAACGTTGCCGCTGTTTATGTTTAATATTATGACAATTAGATTTTTTTGTGGAATTTTCGGAAGCTTCTCTGATTTTGCAGATTGTATTTTTTAAATTAAAATCGTTGTGAGAGCTACCAGAATTGCCTCCGCGAGCTACCGGTAGCTCGCGATCGACAGGTTGACGACCACTGTTCTAGGATATAAGTTACCTACGTTTTTTCTTGTAATTTCTGGTGTATGATTCCATGATGATTGTTGTATGTCAATGACAAATTTTTCCAGCTCGTACTCTAGTTGTTCTTTTATTACTTAATTCAGTTTTAAAACTTACCCAGTCTCTCTTTTTATTACACAATGTGCGTTTAATTTCTTTTTGGATTATATTTTCGCTTAGTATCATTATCACCTGGAAATGACCTGAGTCTAAGTCAAAGTTTTCTTCTATTTTAATAAAGTTTCTGGGTATTTTTGTAGTGATGTAGAAGTCCTGTAAGTCAGGTATTTTATTTCTGTCGGTTGCCAATAGGTTGGTTTTCCTGTTGACTGGTAATCACACCCAAGTTCACTAACAGCTGCATGCAATTCCCTACCTTTGGTGGTTGTTAATCTAGAGCCCCAGATATTTTTAGAATTAAAATCATCTAATATTTTTTTTTTCCCAATTGTCATAAGAGTTCTCTCTAATTTTCTTTTTTCAAATTATGTCGTAGTGGGATATATATTCCTCCGACTGCGAAATTGCATTTATTCGCTTTAATATGCGTTAGGTAGATAATCTATTTCATCGAAGATAATCTTATCGTTTTGATTTCTGTTTTTGGGACATCTCATACTGTTTACTATAATTATATAACTAACGTACTAGCGCTGTACTCGCATTTAATTTTTTATATTTAGTAATTTTAGTTGGGATTGATCACTGTGTTTGTATTTACTTACTAACATTTTATAATAATATCCTTCTACTGACCGTAACTGTTATTATTGCAGATGGATATCGCCCAAATGTCCGCAGGGATTCTTATATATGTGCAGCGGACTCGCTCCTGTAGTGATTTTTATTTTCATTTTGTAGTTTGTGTTCGAAAGCATAAACTTTGTCCTATATTCTCCTGTTAATCTCCCAAAGTTCGTTTTAAACATTTATTTGGCTAATCGTATAATACTGCTTTCGTTGTCGGCTTTATCTAACTATAATAAATTCCTGTTCTGTTGAAATATTTTCTCCTGTATGGAAAAGATTAGAGAATGAAATTTAAGAGAGACAGTGATATAAATAGGGATTTGAGAGAATAACAACTAGCTCGTTTCTACAACGTATTAAAATTGAAACAACGTATATCATTAAAACTTTTTTCGAACATAACTATTGTTTGGTTGTGTTTGTCTAAAATTCAATATTTTAGAGCTAAAATTAGGTTCTTTTTTTTTACTTTTCTGTCTGTATTCAGATAAAGAAAGTATTGGAATAATGATTTCTGCAACTTTGAGATTTCGACGGATTTTTACGTTTTGGGGTCCCTTGAATCAGTTTTGACTATATTCGTAATGATATCTGTCTATGTGTCTGTATACCGGATAGCTTATATTTAGCATTAAACCAGTGGTCACCAACCTCTCAATGTGTTGAGCTACTTTGTTAATTTTGGAATAAACAGCGAGCTACCCACACGGAAGCCACGTAACGCAACGTAAATGAAATAATCCACAGTTAATTTATCATTATATGTATTTATTTTACTATTTAACTGGTAATACATAATACATAGGTACTAATAATAAACTAATAACAAAATAACTAATATTACTAGTACGTACTTGTTCATAGCTACATTTCTACCTACCTAACGAAGGTGTTTGAAAAATAAACACAAACTTTTATCCAGCCACAACGGCATGTCACGTAAGATTTAAAAATAGTTCATAATAACAACAAAAAAGTAACGCACTATCCTGAACATAAACATTGAAAAATAAAAAAGCACAATCAATGAGAAGGCTGACACTCTGACTCATCGATAATTTTTTTAATGTTTGCAGTATTATTTGATACAGCCATTCGAATATAATTATCCAAATGTTCATCTGTAAGTCGATTCCGATATTTGTTCCTAATAAACTTCATATTGGAAAAAGAAGATTCACACAAATAGGTTGAACTGAATAATGCTTTCACTTTCAAGGCAACACAGCATACAACTGAATATTTGTCTTTACTTACAATAGGCCAGATACATTTGGTATTTGAGACTAACGATTTTAAGGCTAAATCATTTTGAAACTCAATTACTTCCATTTCTGTTGCAGCGATGTCTTCGCCAAAGTTCTGCATAATACAATTTGCAAACTGTTGGATATCAATTTTCATAAAGGGTGAAACAACAAACTGCGCTACTAAAGCCAGTTTGTTGAAATCCTTAAAACGATTTTTGAAGTTATTCTTCAGGGTAGAAACTATTTCTACATGATATTTGCTGTCATAGGGTTCTAATGGATTTTGAGATATTTTTTCTGAAAAAATAGGAAAATGCTTGGCATCGCTATTAATTAGGTTTTGTTCCCAAAACTCCAGCTTTTTGATAAATGCTTTTATATCAGAAATCATTTCCCCTAGTTCTTTGTCTCTCCCCTGAAGCTGCAAATTAAGTTCGTTTAATTTATCTGTAATGTCCACGAGAAAACCAAAATCTCTAAGCCAGATTGAATTTTCTAGTTCCGGAGTCGGTTCATCGCGTTGTTTGAAAAATTGAACTATGCCAGATAGGACATCATTAAAACGTTTCAGCACTCGTCCTCTACTTAACCATCGGACTTCAGAGTGAAGTAGTAGGTCCCCGTATTGACAGTCAACTTCATCGACCAAGGTTTTGAATAATCTTCTTTGTAACGCTTGAGCTCTTATCTTGTTCACAATTTTTACCACCAGTTTCATAACTTTGTTTAGTTTCAGGAAATTTCCACATAATGCTTGCTGATGGATAATGCAGTGGTAACAGAGAAATTGCGGAAAAGTTTCATCTTTACGACATAACACCACCAGACCCTTATCACAACCCACCATAGCTGGAGCGTCATCGGTTGTCAAGCCTACCATTTTCGATATTGGAATTTTCTCGGAAGAAATAATATTTTTTAAATGAGAAAACAACTCATGTCCAGTAGTGTGTCCTTTCAGTGGAATAAACTTCAAAATATCTTCTTTAATCGTAAAATCACTAAAAACCATCCTGACGAACACGGCCATCTGGGCAGTGTCAACAACATCTGTTGATTCATCCAGTTGAAGTGAAAAATAAACACAGTTATCTGAGTCAGTTCTTAACTGTAAAACAATATCTTTGCTTATTACTTCTACACGTCTCATCACTGTATTAGCAGAAAGTTGCATAGATTTTATAGCTGAAACTATCTCGTCTTTATTTCTAAAGTTGGCAAATAACGAATCAGCAGCTTCTAAAAACGCCTGTTTTATCATTTCCCCGTCTTCATAAGGTTTTTTTTTGTGCAATTATCTGGGACACACGGTACGATGCTTCAGTTGCAGCCTTATTTTTGTCGACTGTTCTTAAAAATATTGATTGTTGTCCAATTAACTGCTTTTTTAACTGTTTCAGTTTCTCCTTTCTGGCAGTAGAATGTAGTGGGAATGATTTTTCAAAATTAGAATGTACAGTTTTATGATGTCTCTCAAAATTTCCTTTTTTAGCAACGGAGACCGAAGTATTACATAACAAACACAGATTTTTATTTTTAACTTCTGTAAAAAAGTATTGTTCTTCCCATTCCGAATGAAAGTGGTATGTCTTTATCTTCTTACAACTGCTTTCCATAATATTATTTTTTGTTGTTCTCCACTAACCCAACCGCTGGACGTTGGTTACACGTTCAGTTTTAAACTAAGCGCAATGTCGCTGCGCCGTGCGTATTTATCCCGTTCAAAGCAATCCTGATCGTTCTCGAACACTAACGCGCTGGTCCGGCTGGTCGGTTCTAGCCGATTCTAGCTTGATTGCGTCAGCGGCAGATCGCTCACCGCAACGTTGCCGCTGTTTATGTTTAATATTATGACAATTAGATTTTTTTGTGGAATTTTCGGAAGCTTCTCTGATTTTTGCAGTTTGTATTTTTAAAATTAAAATCGTTGTGAGAGCTACCAGAATTACCTCAGCGAGCTACCGGTAGCTCGCGATCGACAGGTTGGCGACCACTACATTAAACAGTTACAAAATATACCGAGGACTTTAAAAATTGATAAAAAAAAGATTTTCAGGGGTGTCCATTATGACACCATATCTCTGAAAAGGTGGCTTGTAGAAAAAATAATTATAGGAATTTGTCATTTTATTTTTAGGTTTTCTATCTCAACCCGACATATTGCTCACATATTCTAGGACACCTTGTATAGACCAAAAGTGCTTCAAGCTTTTTAATAAACAATTTACACGAAATACAACTTTTTTTATAGCTATAAAATGCCACAACTTCTCCGAATTTCAACATAATTTTGGATTTTAACTTTCCAATTTTTGCATCAAATATTTCCAAACATTTAATTAATTATAAACGAACAAATAAAGTTCGCTTTATACCGCCTTTACTTCAAATAGAACAAAAAACAAAAATGGCCGTCATTTATAAATGCAGCTTATGTTTAAAACGTAGGAAAGTTCGTCCCCCAATAAATACCTTTACATTGCGCAAAAATGCTTTTTGTCGATCTGCAACCCTCGGCTAATTAGTTTTTGAACAGCACGTGTTGTTGACACTTCCAGGCAACGCAGAGGGGTTGACGTTGACCAAAGAATTCCGACAAGCTGTTATGCTCAAGGAGCTCGCTTTATCTGAGGTACGAATCCCGTGATTTTCACTTACGCGATGGGATGAAATGAGAATATTTTAATTAAAGTTAAATAATTATTTTTCTTCCATCTTCTGTGCACTGCTTATACAGGGTCCATACTATTTCATAGGTAACAGATGAAAAGTTAGTTAAATTAGACAAACGTTTTTTTGCTCATTAAAATGGTGTCAAAAAACTTTTGATATTTGCAGGGAGATTCAAAATATTAAACAAAAAATTAAAATTGTCATTTCTAAATTCATTTATTTTTTGTCGCGTTATTTTGAATCTTCCTGTAAATATCAAAGGTTTCTTGGCACTATTTTAATGAGCACAAAACTGAGCAACTTTTAGCTAAATTAACCAACTTTCTCTCTGTCACACGGAAAAAAAAATTGTAGAACAAATTTCTACAATTATAGATTTTTTATCTACAATAAATAGTACAAATAGGGACAGGGACAATTTGTAGTCAAAATTTCCAAATATTTGTAGAGAATGTATTGTAATTATCTACAATATGTAGTAAAATTATCCATATGTATCACAAAAATTGTTCTACAAATTGTTATAATTTTTGCCTTTCCCTATATGAATTTATATTAAAAATCTACTGCGTTTCATGAAAATTAATACCAACATTTTACACAATAAATAGTAAAAATTCAAACAAATTGTAGTAATTTTTAATAAAATTTGTAGTAGTATTCCACAATTATTATCATTATAACTTAGAAAAAATGTTCCTTAATAAAATATTCAAAATTTATTGTTTTAATTGAAAGTCTTAATTACATTATGTAATAAATAACAGTAATAATAGCTTCCTCAGTCTCAGTTGGTTTTACTGCACCTGAAAAATATGAAATAAAAATTAATACCTATTGAACTGCTCATACCCATAAAACGGGGATATCTGTAACCTTTACAGTAATTGGGATATTAAATTACCACGTCGGAGAACAAAAATGAGAAAGTAGGTATGTCACAATTAAATCGAAAAAACACCATCGAACTTGGCACAACAATCGATCGTTGGCCATAACTATTTGTATTAAAATAATCTACTAAGGTTATTTAAATTAGTTATCTAAAGGTAAATTATGCAGAAACAATAATAAATGTACTTACCACTTATAGAAGTTATTATTAAAATTTTCTCGAACCATCACTGCTTATAATATAATAATGTGTTATATATGTACGATGCTTTGTTTTGTGAACATGGCGAACGTGTCTGACCATTTATGGTTGACGTCAGAAAATGTTGGCCAATAGCAGAATTCTGTTTTATTCACATGACTTAAAATTTCTACAATATTATAGAATATTTTTCAACAAAATTGAATTTTTATCATAAGAAGGGATGTAAAGTTTTACTATTTTTTGTAGAGAAAATGTCTATTTTTTGTAGAGATAATTATTAATATTTGTACAAATTTTAACAGAAGTTAATAGTAATAATTACAATAATTGTAATAAATTTCTACTTCTACAAACAATAGTTAAATATACTAAACATTGTAGTCTTCTTTCCTATTTTCGACAATTCAAGTGCTACAATAATGAATAGTAATTTAAAAAAATAAACTTCTTGATAATATTTTTTTTTAAATTTCAATAAGAATCGCTGATGGTATGAAAAAGAGTATTCGCAATACCCTTCAGGACTGTTTAAAAAAATTTTAAACAATTATTACAAATTTTTAATTTATTACAAAATTTCTGAATAAATAAATGTTTGTTTTATTATGGAATTACTAATAAACGATTGAAATTTATTGATTCATGGCAACTTCATACTAGGTCTAAAAATAATATTATAGAACTTTTAAAGTAAATGAAATTTAAAATTTACAGGGTGTGTCATACGAAAACGTCATATTTACAATACCATTGCAGAACTTAAATCTACATAAAAAGTTACTCCAAAAATGTCCTTACAAATTTCCAAAATAGTGAACAATAAAAAATCTGCATTATAATTTAGAAAATGCAACTTTTTGGCGTTTTTAAAATATCTCAAAATCAAAAACTAAACTGTTTTAAGTTGCAAATATATTCATATAAAATTCGTATAAATTTCCTATTTAACCGTTTCTCTATATCCTATAGTTTTCAAGATCCCCATGCATGTACCCTATTTGGGCTACACTGTATTTGTGTCAAAAAAATTTTGAATATATTTTGTAGTTTACCCACCAAGCTCCGTTCTGTTAAGCGCGGCACACCCTGTATAATTATTTTTTCAACAAGTATATTTAAAAAAATATACTGTAAAAGGTCTTTACAAAAACATACCACATATTCCTTAGAACAAAATAAGTCGATTTAAGTAAAATTACCTCAGTACAAAGTTGCTTCGTTTGGGCTCCAGAGGGCCTTGAAGTTACAATTTTTAAATCGTTTTTCCCATATAAATTTATAACGGCATGTGCGATTTTGCTGAAATTTGGTATATTGGTAGAGTTTTATGTGGCAAAAAAAATGGTATTAAAATTTTGTCCGATAATAATACATAGGCGTAGAACTTGATTTTTTAAATAATTGCACCTTTAAACATTCTACGCCAATGGAAGAAAAGGAGTTTGAGTATGAAATTTAGATTGCGCAACTCATTTACTTTAAAAAAGGTACAAAAATTGTTCAAAATGTTCACCATTTTCACGCATACAAAGATTTATACGTCGAAGAAAATTAAAATGTATCCTTTCCATAACTTCTTCATCACCTCTAAGATTGTTTATTGCATCTTGAATACGTTGCCAGAGTTGTTCCTCATTTTGTACAGGTTTCCTGTAAACTGTGGATTTCAGATGTCCCCATAAAAAGTAATCCATCGGTGTTAGGTCTGGGGAACGTGGTGGCCAGTTTACAGGTGCGTCATTACATCTGCCTATCCATTTGTGTGGATATTGTTCATTCAAGTGGTTTCTAACGTTTAAAGAAAAATGTGGTGGAGCTCCATCTTGCATAAACCACATATCTCTCCCAAGTTGGAGAGGTAAATCTTTTAACAATTCTGGCAACGTATTTTGTACAAAATCCAAATAATTTTCTCCAGTTAATCTTCGTGGAAGTATGACAGGACCAACAATGAAATTACCAATTATTCCAGCCCACACATTAATTTTGAATTCGTGCTGAAAATAGTTTACCTTTATTGCATGCGGATTTTCAACGGCACAAACATGTTCAGTATGTGTATTAGTTATACCTCTTCTTGTAAAACCCGCTTCATCGGTAAAGAGAACCTTCTTGACAAAGTTTGGATCTCTTTCTCTTTGCATATTAACAAATCGACAAAAACCCAAACGAATTTGAGGATTATGGACTAATAATTCTTGATTCAAAAGGAAAGACTTGCATTTCGTGCAAAACTTTTTAATTAATAAATGCAAAGCGCTTTCGGCTTATTAGCCATCATCAGTGCTTATCTACAAAAATTGTGGATCTAAACTTACAATTTAAAAAATATAAATCTGATTAAGACTTTTAAGTCAAGAGTTAAAATTGTATATATACGGTTGTTTGAACAAATTAACAATTAAAAGATACAAAGTGACAAAAATCCAGTTTTGGGAATAGTGAGTGTGGGATAAGCCGTTACAAATCATATCTGATCTCCAGAAGCAAGTTAGCTTGTGTGGAATTAAGGAATTATACCACCTTCACCATTCGCACAATTGAAAACAAGTTAACAAATTAGTTAAAATTTAAAGAAATTTACAAATAAAGGGTGACTGTGGAAAATATATATTGAAATTTGAATCTAGAATACAATAGTTAATATGAAGAAAGTTAAACGCAGAAGGCCAAAGTAAAAAACTGAAGGTTTTTTTTTTATTTTATATGTATATAAACATAAGGGATGTATCATCCCTAATAAAAATGTCTAAACTGCTTTTTCAATGTAAGGTGGGGAGTATAGAGAAATACCGCTAACATGTATATACATTATAATTATAAAAAAATTCTACCTACTGTCCACAATGTATCCAACAAGTTCCTGGTCATCCTCACTCCCAAAATTAGATATTTCGGGATATTTACAACTTGCTAAATCATATTATTAGTATTATTAATATTTTCAAATTTAAATTTCTTTATCTATTCATTTTTATTTTTATTCAAGTTGTTTAACCGTTTCCACATGACAGTGGTGACAAGCGACACTTATAGACATTGACTTGTCAAATGTCAAGCAGTGTGGAACATGTTTCTCCAAGTGTGATTCGAGTGATTGGAGGTAGTTAACGGATATCAAAATTTGTTAGTATTGTATTTAAAGATTTGATTTATTGTTAATTAAATTTAAATAAATATTTGATATGAAATGATGTTATTATTTTTAATGATCCTTTTAATGTCAAGACAAAACAAAAATGTCACTCGCGTGGTTCAGATGTGCCATCTCGGGCTCTGCAGAACTTTTTTCCCAAGATGGCACAACTGCACCCACGGTCCCTAGGGGTGAATCTGATGTTTAGTCTTAAAAATTACTAAATCACTCATCAAGCGTACTCATGGTTGAAAGAGACAAAATAAAGAACAAAAAATTCTTGTACTGGCTTCTTATGGTATTGATATAGCAATTGTTCTCTAAGCACTTTATGAACGACATCTTAACTTACTCCTAGTTCCCTTCCAATTCGTCTGGTGCTTAATTCTGGATCTTCTTCAACACGTTTTAAAATGTCTTCTTCAACTTCAGGAATCCTTACAAAACGTTCTCTTCCATTATCAACAGTGTTGGGAGCAAAGGAACCGGTCTCCCGAAGACGTCTCTCAACAGCAGCAAAAGTTGGGTGGCTAGGTACACGACGATTTGGAAACCTTTCAGAGTACACCCTGACACTCTCTCGAGCATTTCCTTCACAAAATCCTAATGTCAGTAACATATCGGTATAGTCTGCATTGGTATATTGTACAGCCATATTAATAAACCACGCATTTGTTTTTTTTATTATTGAGTCATATAGAACACTTTCAATCGTTAACAAGAGATTAGGTGTTAAAACTTGACAATATTTTAATTTAGATGAAACTATGGAAACCAACAATAAATGTTTTTGTATACGTATTGCAGGCAAATAATTAATATTCCTCAAAAAATCGTACATGGCAAGAATCGAGTATTTTTGTTAAAAGTCTCGATTAGAGGTGTTGAAGAAGATATGAAAAAAATACATTTTTACGTTTTTCATCGTATACAATTTTGTCCGATAATAATACATAGGCGTAGAACTTGATTTTTTAAATAATTGCACCTTTAAAAATTCTACGCCAATGGCAAAAAAGGGGTTTGAGTATGAAATTTGGATTGGGTACTCATTTACTACAAAAAAAGTACCCTTGATAACACTCGATTTACTCTCATGGTTTTGACAAAGTTTGTATTTTAATAATTATTGTTTATGTTTTAAAATTAATAAAATGCAAATTTCGTCAAAACCATGAGAGTAATCGAGTCTAAATCGAATCTAAATTTCATACTCAAACTCCTTTTCTTCCTTTAGCGTAGAATTTTTAAAGGTCCAATTATTTAAAAAAATCAAGTTCTACGCCTTTGTATTATTATCGGACAAAATTTTAATACCATTTTTTTGCCACATAAAACTCTACCAATATACCAAATTTCAGCAAAATTGCATATGCCGTTTTAAATTTATATGGGAAAAACGATTTAAAAATTGTAACTTCAAGGCCCTCTGGAGCCCAAACGAAGCAACTTTGTACTAAGGTAATTTTACTTAAATCGACTTATTTTGGTCTAAGGAATATGTGGTATGTTTTTGTAAAGACCTTTTGTTCTATAATTAATAATTAATAATTTTTATCCTCAAAAGAACTCCAGCCAATATTTATTTAATTTTACTTTTTCTATGAAAATTTCACTTCCGTTAGAAAATGTTTACCATTTCGTTCCAGTTAAATCAGATTAATGAAACGATTATGGAAATTAAATGGTTGTATAACAGATAATCTAAGTTTCTTAATCACATTTATTTATTTTATCATGCGATTTATAAATGAAATAATTTATAGCAACTTCCAGGAACAGACGTGGAGATATCCCCAAGTAACAATTTAAAAAATTAAAACTGAAAATTAAGTAATATTATTGGTATAACTTTATTACTGGTATATTGACACAACTAAATCGTGAAGCTGAAATATTGAAGGGAAATAATTGAAGACCTTGGCTTAATAAGGTTACATGCCACGTTAAGTAAGTTTTGAGAAAATTGAGTTTTAAATTTGTTTTAAATCTGTCAAATAAAAATTATTTAAATATAAATATTACGAAAAATACCGCCATCTTTCGGATTAGGGGTGAAATAATTTGTATGAGGCTAGTATTCTTGTTAACAGATGTTTTGAGCTAAAACACTTCACTTGACCAATTGTGGCTTGCATCCTTTTTACACCAAGGGCTTCAATTGTGAAATACCAATCCAAAAAATCAGGTGTATGGTAGAGTAAAACTTTATTTAAATTCTTACAAATCATTCACATATAATTTAATTGACCATCAATCAATATTTAAAAAACAAACTATCAAAAAAAAAATAAATAATATACTACTTAGATACTATAATATCATGTACAGGATGTTACAATGATCATGATTGACGCATAGCTGTAAATTACAACCAGTTGCTAATAAAGTGTTGCATCTGATATTTTTATACAATGCACATATAAGTAATTTTGTTTCAAGCTCCATTGCTGATACCAATATTAGAGAACGTTTCAAGGGCACAACTTTCTATATAAAAAATTAAAATTTTGGTCTAAACGGTCAAAATTACTCATTAATATTAGTTCAATCATATAGTATACCGCGGTTTGACCTATATACAGATTTCTATTGGTGTATGCGCGCCATAAACAAGCTAAAACCGATATTTAGTTCTTTACCAAATCATGAAACATACGAATAATAAAGTTTGAATATACCTGTGCGATCCATGGGCCTGGAAGACCTAGAACTTCGTTTAAAAGATCACCTGGTTAAACACTTTATTTTAAACACTAATGAAATGATTTGATTTATTTCTACAGGGCCATTTCATATTAAATCAATTAAAATAAAAAGAGGTATGGCAGACAATCTCACCTAATTTGATAAAATTTGGTACTCTGATTCTCTATATGGGTGGGATAAAAAATCCAAAATATTTTTTTTTCTGATTAGTAGTTTTTTTATTTATTTTCAAAAATCAAAAAATTGATTAATTTTGGTCCAACACAACTTCACAAAAATTAGAATATCTTGAGAACTACTTCTCGTACTTATAATATCCTCCCTGAGGTGCAATCTGGATTTAGGCCGGGATATAGTTGTGGTAGTGCATTGCTAAATATCACTGATGACATTTTTAGGGAACTAGATAAGGGAAATGTCGGAGCACTGATCTTGTTGGACTACAGCAAGGCCTTTGACACAATTAGTCACACTGTGCTTTTTTCACAATTAAAATTTATAGGTGTACATGAGTCAGCCATAGATCTGTTTAAAAATTACTTCAATCGCAGACGTCAAGTAATTACATATAAAGGACACACCTCAAACGAAGGTGAAATTAAAAGAGGGGTAGCTCAAGGTTCAATTCTTGGGCCCATTTTATTTACCATTTACACTAGCAATTTTCCTACTTGTTTAAATTTTTCAAAAATGCACATGTATGCAGATGATACACAATTGTACCGTTTCGGTAGTAAAACAAATTTGTTAATGTTGCAAAATGAAATTAACAGTGATTTGGAAAATCTTATTGACCAGTCTAGTAAACACGATTTGCATTTAAATTCAAACAAGTCATATATTATATTATTTGGTTTAACAAAAGATAATATTACAATTAAACTAAAAATAATATTCTAAAACCTATTGAGAAATCGAAAAATTTGGGTGTTATTATTGATCAGAATCTTAGGTTTTCTTATCACGTCAATAATATTTTAAAGAATGGATATTCCAATCTAAAGCTTTTGTATGCCAATCGGATATATCTGTCACAAGAAATTAAGTTATTACTGACAGAGTCATTGGTACTTTCGCATGCCAACTATTGCGATTATGTCTATGGACCATGTTTACGAGTCGTTGATCAGAACAAACTCCAAAAATTACAAAACTCCTGCCTTAGATTAGTCTACGGTATTAGGAAGTACGATCGAATTAGTCATAAGCTTATAACAGCAAACTGGTTAAATATGGCCAATAGACGTAGATTGCATTCTCTTACGTTTTTTCACAAAATTATATCTGATAAAAAACCACCTTACTTGACAAGAAAAATTACTTATAGAGAAGACGTTCACAACATTAACATACGTTACAAACATACAATAACAATACCGAAACACAAAACAGCCTTATTTACAAGATCTTTTTCATACACTATTGCCGCTTTGTATAATGTTGTCACTTGATATAAGAAGAAAATCTCTAAATTCATTTAAATATTACTTAAAAAAAACTATTTTTCAAGAGCAATGTAGATATTATCTTCAGATCCGTTAAAACTTCTTCTCTGAAAGCTTTCCTATATCTTGTTTTATAAATACGATTTTGTTATTATTATTATTAATATTATTAATATTATTAATATTATTAATATTATTAATATTATTAATATTATTAATATTATTAATATTATTAATATTATTAATATTATTAATAATATTAATAATATTATTAATATTATTAATATTATTAATATTATTAATATTATTAATATTATTAATATTATTAATATTATAATAAAATCAATCTACGAAAAGAGGTTATGTTGCCATAAGCAGATGTAGATGTAGGTATTAGCCTAAAAAAAATTATTTGAAAGCTTTTTTATGACCGTTTTATAATATTATTGTTACATCTTTTTTTTATCATTATTATTATTATTATTAATATTGTTATTATTAACAAATATTATTATAAAAACAATCTAGGAGAAAAGGTTATGTTGTCGTAAGATAAGATGTTATTTTATAAGTATTTTTTTTTATTTATTTAGGGTATTATAATATATAATTACAAATTTAGGTTTTACTTTGCGATAGGTCCTTATGGAAGAACAGCTTTGCTGAATAGGCGCCTTTTAACCAACCTATTTATTAAATTGAATTCTTTTTTTTTTTAACAACTATTGTAATCTTTTCCGTTTGTTGGTTAATAAAGATTATTATTATTATTATTATTATTATTATTATTATTATTATTATTATTATTATTATTATTATTATTATTATTATTATTATTATTATTATTATTATTATTATTATTATTATTATTATTATTATTATTATTATTATTATTATTATTATTATTATTATTATTATTATTATTATTATTATTATTATTATTATTATTATTATTATTATTATTATTATTATTATTATTATTATTATTATTATTATTATTATTATTATTATTATTATTATTATTATTATTATTATTATTATTATTATTATTATTATTATTATTATTATTATTATTATTATTATTATTATTATTATTATTATTATTATTATTATTATTATTATTATTATTATTATTATTATTATTATTATTATTATTATTATTATTATTATTATTATTATTATTATTATTATTATTATTATTATTATTATTATTATTATTATTATTATTATTATTATTATTATTATTATTATTATTATTATTATTATTATTATTATTATTATTATTATTATTATTATTATTATTATTATTATTATTATTATTATTATTATTATTATTATTATTATTATTATTATTATTATTATTATTATTATTATTATTATTATTATTATTATTATTATTATTATTATTATTATTATTATTATTATTATTGTTATTATTATTATTATTATTATTATTATTATTATTATTATTATTATTATTATTATTATTATTATTATTAATTATTATTTATTATTATTATTATTATTATTATTATATAGCTCGTTGTAAAGGTAGTTTAAACACCTTTCCAACTATGTATCACGTGAGCTCCCAAGTAACATTTTTAAGAGAATAAAGTTTTATTTATGTTTTATTAGGATTTTGTAAAAGCATTAAAATTAACAATTATTTTATTACAGTTATTTTTTTTGCTAATAGAACTGCAGGATAAATTGTTCTTATTACTTGGTTTTATAGATTCCTTTAAATCTGTTTAAGCAAACTAGTTTATCTTAAAGTAAACTATGCTTTGTCGCTGTCCTGTAAGGGTTAATTAATAAGTAATATTAAAACTATTTAGTTTTAAGATACTCCTAAGGTGTGTTTGGTGTTAAAGAGGCATACTTTTTAGCAGTTATCTTAAGTAGGTTTTAAAAATTAGTTTTAAAAAGTGTTTTAGGATTATACAACGAAAGCTATTAATCCAATTAAAACACGATTTTAGAATAAAATTTTATGACTTAAACCTCATTTTTTCTGTATTTATACCTTTATCTTCATTTTAAAAATATAAGCCTCATTCTAAACTTAGAATCTTTACCTTTATTAATAAATATTCTCAATTTTTCTCATACAGCTTATTCTGAAAATTACTAAATCGTTCCTTACAAAAATCTCACAAAGTTACGGCTACATGTTCATTGCGTGTAAAGGAAGTTGCATGCGCTCTACAATAATCCTTTAATCTAATTCAGTGGCTAATTTATTACTCTACCGGTGACTAACGGCTGGAACTAGGAAGATATAACTAAGACAGTTTTTTAAGCTAATGCAAATATATCACGTAAAAATGTTGCACGTAGTTTACTATAAGGGTTATTTGGAATGTACTACCCGAAACTCGAATTAGACATCAAACATTTCTTCTGTAACGTTTTGACAGTCGAGTAAAATTACTTCTTGATATCACCATAATCCTAATTAATATCCATCCATCTTCGGTGCTTTTTTAAAATTTGTCAAGCATATGTTTTACATAAAATGTATTTAACTATTCAGGATTGATATGCTAGAGTTTATTAAGGAATCGTCAACAAAGTTTACTTAAAATATACAGGATCAAAAAAGACAAATGGATAAGATAACAGCAGGGCTTCTAACTGGACACTGTCACTTAAGAAGGCATATGAATTTAAAAAGCAACATTCTACAGGTTCTATGAAGCAAAATATGTTTCCAATAAAGACGACACACTAAGTAATGGGGAATCCCACAATAGATCTAAATAGGTTGCAGTGGACAAGAACAAATATTGTTCAACTTTTATTTAATCCATCTATTCCTATGCATTTAATGTTTGATAAATATAGTTAATATCTATAGTCTATTTTTATGTATGAGAGAGAGTATTAAAATAATAAAGCGTTCGTAATCCATAGGCGTACCACTTCTTTTAGTAGACATTTAAAATATTTTTTGAAGTTATTCCCCGAGTATACACTTATATTTTCACCTAATTAACCTGCTTATAACTTCTATACAGCTGAAGGTAAAAAAAAGTGCAATTTTTTCTAAAATGTTTTATTTTTCCACAAGGTATGTTAAGAACATTGTGTCAAACGGGTTATGTAGGTATAAGGGTTTAAACTTTGACTTTTAAACAACGTTACGTTCATAAATAATAATTTTAATATAAAAACTACTTCTTACCTACAAATCCAAATCAGAATCGAAATCAGATGAACTGTCGCAACCAATATTAACAATGAGTGGCTCGATCATTTCATCAGTAATATTGTCCAACTTCCACATTTTCTCTTCTTCTTTAATCGTATGATTTACTGCCTTTTCCCAGTTTTCAGGCTTCATATTATTTACAGCCTTCAAAAACAACTGTTTAACATCACTCATTTTAAAAGAATTATTTTTTCTTGAAACTTCTCCCTTTATCTGTGCCCATATCAGTTCAATCGGGTTTACTTCGCAATGATATGGTGGTGATCTAACCACCGTCATCCCACGATTTTTTGCAATTTCATATTTTTTGAATATCTCTTTATGAAGGGAACACAAATGATACAGTTCTTTTCTTACAGAACCGGAATGGAACTTAATATTCTTTAAATTTAGCCAATTCTGTAAATCTTTTTTTAACCACTTGGTTGTGGGCATTTTTTCTATAAGTCTCGAGTGATAACTTGCATTATCCATTACTATTATACAGTTCTGAGGAAGAAGATCTATAATTTGTTCGAACCACTCTTTAAAGACATCAGCATTCATGTCCTCATGGTAGTCACCGGTACGAGTAGATTCAAAAGTCAATAAACCACCTTTAACAAAACCGTTTGAACTACCGATGTGTACTATTATTAGTCTGCTCCCCTTTCCTGATGGTGGATTTAAACCAGTAGATAAATTATTTAAAAAAGCCTGTCTTCGACTTGTAACAGTTTCATCTTGCCAAAATTTATTTGGTTTATGTCCCTCGTTGATCCATGTTTCATCTAAATAAAATATATTTCTTTTGTGGTTTCTCATTTCTTTTATAGTCCTTGGGTAATTTCTTCTCCATACTGCAATATCGCTTCTTTCTATTAAAATAGACTTTCTGGAATGCTTTTTCCATAGAAAACCTATTTCTTTTAAAAGTTTCCATAATGTGCTTCGACTCATTTCAGGGTAATCCTTATCATCTCGAACCGTGGCAAGAACTTTGTCTACTGTCGGAAATTCTTTTCTAAAGAAGAACGCATGCACTTTCCTTCGAAGTCTTCCTTTCAAAAGATTTTCTAATTGAAATTTTGGTTTTACTGGAGCTTTACGTGCTGTTTGAAACTCGCCACATTTCTCTTCTTTAACAACTCTGTAAATCGTAGATTTCCCAACACCAAGCGTACTACTAATTCCACTGTGTCATCAACATAAATGTTTGTCTGTAAATGATTTAAAACAATTAAATATTAATGTTTTTTCATTAACTGTTAAAGGACCGATTTTTTGTCGTTTACGCGGTCCTTTCAAATTTTCCATGATCACACTAGAATTCACACTGCACCTTGCAAGTTGCAACTAAACGACATTTAGTAAACTGTCAAGAATACACAACTTGGACCTCCTTACTAAATAGAAAACCTATAATCGCATTTTCGGTGAAATTTGTTGGGAACGTATTTATCTACTTATAATTCGATTACTGTAAGAAATTCTTGGAATTAAAATAAAACAAAATTGGCAAATAGGTACTTATTAAAAATAATCTTAAGATACGGCTATGTAATCTTTAATACACAGGGCTTTTGGCCTGTCCAAACCTTTTTCTATTGTTCTGTACAGCTTATGTTTGTAAAGGACCCATAAAAGACCCAAAATTTGTAATAGCTCAGGTACATTGATTACAATTTTAGGAAATATTTAAATTATTCTGTAAAAATATTTAAAATGACCGTACTAAGTTTTGCATTAGAAATGCTGTTTTATTACTCTCTCGTACATAAAAATAGACTATAATATTGATAAAATGAATATTAAATTGATTAAAATATTGCTTTAAAATTATATTTTTTTTTCTATTTATTTTTTTTTTCTATTTCTTTTTTTTCTATTTCTTTTTTTTTTTCTATTTCTTTTTTTTAATGTTTCTTTATTTTCTTCTTTTTTATTTATTTTTTCTACTTTTCTTTTTCTTTTTGGTAAAATCCGATACTTTACGACTAACGATTTAAACATAATACATTACTCTGCTTAGCACTTTTTCTCCCTTTATTGTTCATTTTTTACAACCCACTACAAACGGGTGTAAGGATTCTATTTCTTTTTTTTTCTATTTCTTTTTTTTAATGTTTCTTCTATTTTCTTCTTTTTTATTTATTTTTTCTACTTTTCTTTTTCTTTTTGGTAAAATCCGATACTTTACGACTAACGATTTAAACATAATACATTACTCTGCTTAGCACTTTTTCTCCCTTTATTGTTCATTTCTTACAACCCACTACAAACGGGTGTAAGGATGAAGGCAATTAATTTCCGGAATTTGTTTTATGTCTCCCCTTGTTTATCGATGTTTTAGATTAAGCACTTTTGTGGCCCTTTCAGAAAACTTCCAATTCACACTTACGATGATGATGGTTAAAAGAGCCATTTAGTTCAGGAGCTAAATAAAAATAACAAACCAATCAATAATCTAAGGCGGGTAACATTCAGCAAACAGATTATTGAAAATAAAAATAACCTACAATATTTAAAAACGATATGTTTAATTCACTAATACAGGGTGGCCAATATATAACTGACTGGTTTGTCTCTTTAATATTTTTAAAACTAAATAAAATACGTCCATTTTTTCCACCTTAATCTTTTATTGAAAGTTAGAAATTACGTATGAAAAATAATATCAAAAAAATGTCTGCCTCTACAAACCTGGTCCCTCTTAATGACATTTTCCATCACTTTTTGGTAGGTTTTGGGAGGAATATTTTGAATCACTTTCCGTATATTGTTCTTCAGCTGCTCTACAGTGTTGGGCCTGTTGACATAAATCTTATCTTCTATAAATCTCTATAGTAAGAAGTCTGGAGCCGTTAAATCTGGTGATCTTGGGGACCAGATGTCATCGCCATATCGAGAGATTAAACACCCCGGAAACATTGCTCGCAAAAAAAGAATTGTTTTCCCAGCTGTATTACAAGTGGCTCCGTCCTGCTGGAACCACACGTTATGCAGGTTGAGTTAATAATAATAATAATAGCTTTATTGCCCAACAGTTTCCCATTTACAGGACAATATTCTTAATAGTAAGTAACAATAATAAAGTGGTATCTAAAAATAAAATTAATAAATTACAAAAGTAAATTCTACTTATGGGTTGTGATGTAACATATATTTACACGAAAACTAATTAAAAGTTGCAAAATAAAAACTATAATAGAAAACAAATGAATATTGTGAACAAGCCAAGAATATATTAAAAAAAAAAAAAAAAAAATTCTTACAAAAATAACACAGGGAGAATTCAATATAATACAATATACTTATTACAATATTTCGTTAAGGAAAGTAACTGCATTTTTAATTAGTTCACCAAGAGAACAATGAAAAATATCGCAATGACTACTAATTTTATTGTAATTTTTACACATTACATATAAGGGTGATTTTAACATCAAGTTGGTTTTTGCCCTAGGGCATTCGAATAGCTTGTTGGTTCTAGAATTTAGACGGGGTATATTAAATTTAATTTGTGACAAAATATCGCTACAATCAATCAAATTGTGCATGAGTTTAAATAGAAAAATTGAGTTGTTGAATTTGAGGAGCCAGAAAGTTTTGAATCATATCGCGGTGGCGTTCGCCAGTCACAGTAAGAGAATTACCTGCAGTAAGGTCCTATGACACCTCCACACCATACACACCACACTAAACTGTGACTCTGCGGGAATGAAGTGGTCGTTGATGTATGATTTTCGGGTTTTTTAATGCCCAGATATGACAATTTTGTTTGTTTACAAATCCGTTCATGTCGAAATGGGCTTTATTACTCATTATGATTTTTTGACAAACATCGTTCGTTTGGTTTTTAATCTGCAAAATTGCGTGACTGTATTGACTGCGACTTTTATGATTTCTAGGCTGTATCTCTTGAGTTAACTGAATTTTTTTACGGATGCAAGTGTAAGCCCTTTTTTAAAATAGTGCATAACGACGAATTTCCAGTTCTTGAGAACGACGTGGTCTCAGGGCGCTCCACTACACTTTCACGTATTCTCAACGTTTTCCGGGGTACAAACAGTTCGAACGCGACCCGATCTTGGCAAGTTTTTAACTTCACCAGTTTGTTCAAATGGCGTTAATACTGGGCACATTATTTTGACCAAACTCTTGTCGTAGATTCCGTATAGTGACAATCATCGATTTATTATTTAAATAAAACGTTTTAACAATACGAATGCGTTTTAGGATCGTGTAGCGTTCCATGATGATTTTGACACATGTGCGTTAAATAACTACTGAAGCGCCACCTACGGAAATGCCAGCATAAAAAATGGCGCGCTATTTTAATCAGTTAGTTATATATTGGCCACCCGGTATGTGATTCTCACTGGATAGGATATAGTCAACTAATGATCGTTCCGAAAAATTGGTACTTTAAAATACACACTATGTCTAAATAGAATGTCATATGACATAACCTTTATGTGTCTTTTAAATTTAAGTGATTTTATGTATACAAAGGCAAAAAATACGATGTTAAGGTGTTTATTGAAAGATTAACTAATAAAGAGATAATCGTTTTTATCATAGATATAATCATAATATACCTTGTAAAATTAAATTATTGAAATATTTTAATGATTTAAATATAATGAATTTGTGATGTTCTTTTTTTTAAGTCAACTTTTATTGTTTATTTATTTATGGTACAATATTCACGGGTCAAGTCCATTGACATGATAAGGTTAGCAATAAAAAAATTTAGCAAGTATACGTACATATAAAAAAACAAAATTTCGCGAAAGCCTCTCGCTTCCTCGATCTCACTCAGAAAAATGAGCCAAAGAGACGCGATGGCGCAGTGGCGCATCCAAAAACTAGAGATTAACACGTATGAAAACAATAAAATTAAATATCTGTTATTTTAAGTGGTTTCGGAATAACTGCATTCAGTTGTTACCATGGAGAAATGTACAGGGTGTCCCAAATAAGAGTGATCGATTTTAAATGTAAATGCACTCTAAAGAGATGGGGTTTTCACTAATTGCTTTCGTTTATCCAAAAGTTTTTTTTTTAATTTTTTTACATTTTATCACATCAATACAAGGTGATCCACTAATGTTGGTCAACTTGAATGGAAAAAATATGTATTATTTTAAATGGAACACCCTGTATATTTTGATGGCAAGCTAACCGTTACCGAATTTCGATTAGAAAGATTGCTGGAATTTTAGACATTTCCAAAAGTGACGTGCAAAGGTGTCTAAAAATTTTAAAACTGACTCCATTTAAAATTCAGACCTACCAAAAATTGTACCCGTCAGATTATGAAAAACAACTAAGGGTATGTGAGACTTTACTAGATTTATTCAGGAATGAACCTAATACGTTATTAATCATGTCTGATGAAGCAACCTTTTAGTGGAATGTGTAACAAACAAAATTGCAGAATATGGGGTTCAGAAAACCCCACTTCTTTTAATGAACTTGAAAGAGATAGTCCAAAAGTTAACGTTTGGTGTGTGTTGTCGTTTACTTTTAACAAAATGGCGCACCACCTCATTTTTCAATGATAGCACGAGATTCGTTAAATAATTTTTTTAATCAAAAATGGATAGGTCGAGCTGGACTGATAGAGTGGTCACCGCGATCTCCTGATCTAACTGTCCCAGATTTTTTTCTCTGGGAATATGTGAAGGATAAATGCTACAGTCCTAAGCCTAACAACGTAAAAGAACTAAAAGATAACATTAGGAACATTATCGAAAATATTCCGCCAGATATCGTTTGAAAATTAAAAATTTCGCTTGCGTATGTGCATTGAACAAGAGGGTAGACACATACAGCATTTATTTTAACTTTTACATCCTCATTATAAATGTTTGTTTTCTAATTTTTAATAAATTTTTGTTATGTTTTGTTACTGAATAAATTCTTTTTGTTCATTTTATTTAATGTCAGTTTTTAAATAAATAAAACAGCAGTGTTACTTAAAAACTCGAAAATCTATGTTGTTAAGAAAACAAAAGATATTAAACTATACATTTTTAAAAAGTAGATGAATCTCTCTTTTGAATGCCATCAAAATATACAGGGTGTTCCATTTAAAATATTACATATTTTTTTCCATTCAAGTTGACCAACATTAATGGATCACCCTGTATTGATGTGATGAAATGTGAACAAACTTGAAAAAAAAACTTTTGGATAAACGAAATCAATTAGTGAAAACACCATCTCTTTCGAGCAATTAATAAGCTATGCATTTACATTTAAAATCGATCACTCTTATTTGGGACACCCTATATTATGTAGCAACGACAGTCATTACAAAATTTTTAATTTCGATAGAATGAGGCGTTTTAGGCTTCCAATTAATACGAGATTTCACCCAAATTTTACTTGAATATACTTTAAATAATTAAATATTTGATTTTATCATAAAAGCTACTTCACTTTTGTCCAATAATATACGTTCTTAACACTTTTAATATCAGATCTACATGTATGTATTTCAAAACAACCTCATATATTACTTCATCATTTTAAGAATAAGGTTCACTTCAAGCATCTGATTCCATTTAGAAATTTTCTGAAACCTACACATTTTCTGATATTCGAACGATTTTACGCCAATTCCATTTTATGAAATTGACCTTTTCGTGCTATATGGTTCTTGTTTAATAATTCAGTCGAGTGACTTTTTTGTGGCTCTTATTCGACATCTGAGAAAAACAACTTCATAAATGAATTGAAACGGATCAAATGGGCAATGTGCAAAAAGGTCAGGTCGAAGCAAGACGTATTGGTTTTTTTTTTTGTAAATTGGTTTTAGACTTAGATATGAAGGAATCGATTTGTGCAGGAATCTTGTATAATTATATTAGTAATTGAAATTTATTTATGCAATTTGCTGATAAAGAAAATTTAACATTACTAAAAATTACTGATAAGAAGTAATAATTGTCAGTTTGTCAATCAAAATTTAATATATTTGAAATTACACTTGTGTTCACTGATAACAAAAATAATAATATGTAATCTTTTTTCAATAAAAAACATTAAAACTATGTATACGGTTTTATTTATATTTGAATTACACCTATAGATATATTATTTACACATATAAATACATAAGTAATCCCTATTCATGATATACAAGTCTGAAGATGCGCGAAGGGTGGGGTTTTACCCCTTTCACCAATGTTTACGTCGCGCGTGTCTGCTAAAGACTAGCACTTCACTCTAGCTATGGCGGTTGAGAGTCAAATATGTGTTTAGACATGGACTTATTTTCCTAATGTCACAATAATAATCACTGAAATGTATTTAGACTAAACTCGTTACATGATATACATAGTAATTACTAACTAAGAGGTAATTACACTTCGATGAGTATGGGTATTTACTATGCTCGTTACACACTACATGATATATATATAGTAAATACTCTCTGAGAGGTACTTACACCTCAATGTATATGAAGTAATGAGAGGCACCATTACAATATGCAGTTTCACTATGCAATTTTCACTTATTACAGTACATGATAGTAATTGGGAGGTACTTACTAATTGCGCAAAGGGTGGTGGGTGGGTACTTATGATAATAGATGATTTCAACGGAAGACATCTTGAAGTTGCAAGGTCATTGGAAGATCTTTGCGCCATCTATTAGTTTATATAACAAATAATAAAATAAAAAAGAACACTGTAAATTATTATTTTGATAATCTGTCTAAAGTTACGGCGGCGTCAGCATAAATTTCTTCCTTTTTCTTGCCTTCTTCTTCAGTTCAGTTTTCAATCTCACTATCGCCAAGATCTGAAATCTAGATTTACATGTCTTGCTAAGCGCGAGTTAGGTCTCTATGGCTGATTTTTGTTAAAGTAAAACCTTTTTTAATGGATGTCGGCTGCATTACCCAACAATGATAAATACATCTATTCACTTTGAAATTTAAAGTAGTAAACAAAAGGTGCACACCTACCTTTTAACTTTACTAGTAGCTAGTATTTTGAAAATAAATGGAAAAAATAATTCAAAAACAAAACCAGAGATTGTAACCTCAATTTTGTTTTGTTTTTACAAATATTGACATGACTAAGAAAAAGAAGACTCTGGGACCTGGCATTAAGTAGATAGAGATGGTGAAAAACTGAGCTCATACAACTAACGAAGAAGACAAAGAAAAAAAAATGAATACCGACGCGGTAACCTTAAACAGATTGTCAAAATAATCATTTACACTTTTCTTTATTATTTTATTAGTTGTTATGTAAACTTATAGATGGCGCAAAGATCTTCCAATGACCTTGCAACTTCAAGATGTCTTCCATTGAAATCATCTATTACTCAATTACCTTTGTATGTACCTCTTACCTTGGTCCAGAACTGGCTAATCTCATCTACTAACTACACCGGCACAAAAAATAAATGTCAGTACCGAAAAAAATTTTAATCGGCAGTTTTTCAAAGTTTTCTCGAAAATTTGACGATCTACGGGTCAAACGGACTTCAGATTCGGATTCAGCGGGTTGAAATACATAAAGATATACCGGTCCCGTCAAAAGTACTGACTTTTTTTTTTATGTGCCGGTGCTATTATCGCTATTTACTATTTTGAATAAGCCCTTTGAAGTTATTAATCAAAATTAAATTCGTATAGTATAGTTTTGCCTATAGAAGTTTTGCCCTAGAAACCAACATCCCCGATAAAAACAAATAAAAATACATCGAACATCTAAGTAATTCGACAAACGACGAAGCTTTGCTGAAGTGGTCTAGCCGTTATATGTATGAAATCCGTAATAAATCAACGTACGCCATGCTATGAATAATCCAGCATGCTGTGACTTGGGTTTTGGCGGGGAAAGAGGCGGCTGAAGGATGATAAAGGAAATGACAAATGTCTCATATAAAGTACCTGTACATCGAAAGGAAGTGAGCTTATATGAGGGCATGTATAGGGGTTGTAATAAATTGATGAGCGGAAAGAGTGGCTTTTAGAAGAGGCTTTATGCGATATTTCAAAAAATAAGTCTAATTTTTCTTATTTATGGTGAAAAATATTTTTACTATATATTTTTTATTATATTTTTACTAATATTCTTGATAACCTCATGCATATATAGTAGACCATAAAGGATTTTGTTATCTCTATCAGTATCAGCAGCTAGTGATGACACTATACTGTGCAGGCTCATAACAAAAAGAGGAATTCTGGGCTTTAAAACAATGGTAAATAACTAGTGATGCCGCGAGACGAGATATTCTCGTTTCTCGTTTTGTCTCGTCTCGAACGAGACGAGAGAGACATTTTTTCTCGAAAACAGATTCGAGACGAGACGAGAGAGTGTTATCTCTCGACGAGAATTTCTCGTTTCTCTCGAGCTCTCTCGGGCTCCCTCGAACAATTTTCTCTTTGCTTATTTGAAATTTTCAATTGCGTATCGTAACTTAAAATTTAAACATATTAGATTTTGAGATACTCAAAAATTTAACTATAACACACCTATTCCATATATATTAAATGGAAACAAATGATACTTGTGTTATTAGGATTTTATTAATAGCGATTTATAAGAAAAAATATTTCTCATTTCATTTATTTAAAATTTATACAATCATTTTTTATATTTAATCCATTCTGCTTTTATGAGGTTACTTTTGAAGATAAGTTGAAAATTTTTAACCGTTTTTTTGAAAAACTGTCAAAGAAAAGGTAATACACACGAATGTATTATATACAGTGAGGACGAAAATTGTACCCTTCTCTATTTTAACTTCTAAATGAAAAAAGATAATGACAAAACAAAAACGAGGTAAAACTCAAGAGATATTATATTTTTGTTATAACGATATGCACTTTACTTGAGACACGTACGATAGAGGGAGTTACTAGCTTTAAATTTTCTAATGGAAAGTAAGTTCATGTGATACCTCATTTGAAAGATATTTTCTATATTTTTACGTTCATGTAAACAGATTTAGGTTTTTATGTTTTTACAAAAATTACATGAAATAAATTCATAGAGTAGGTTAAATTCTTTTTTTATTTACCGCTTCAACCTCAAAGGATCATTATCGAAGGTATAATACCTTATAAATGCTGTTTTTTATAATAGTATACAATGGATAATTAACATTTTGGCTAGTACAGAGTAAATGTCAGTATCTTTTATAAATTTAAGTAATTGTTTACTGTTAGAGGGATTTAACACTGCACAAAGGCCAATTTTTTTGTAGCTGGTACTTTGTTCTTATACCTACATGTTCTGGGCCTTTAGTAATAAGTTACATTCTTCATAAGTCTCGTATTAACAATTATTGTTTATTACTAAGGAAACGCTTATAGTATTTACTAAAATAAATAAATTAAGAATATCAGAGGTGATTTAAAAACCACTTGACGTATTACATTTTTCATAACATCTTGGCAAAAAAGTTTATTAAAAAATTATCCTCTAACATTTCTAGGACTATGCGGCACACGAGGATTATCAAAAATGTAATTTTTGTAAAAAACAAAAAAAAAATTAAAACTGTTTGCTTGGACGTAAATATAATCAAAATATCTTTCAAATGAGGTATTACATGACTTTACTTTCCTTTAGAAAATTTAAAGATAGTAACGCTCTCTATTTTACATCTCAAGTAAAGTACATCTCATTATAAAAAAAATATCATAATGTTTCTCTAATTTCACATCGTTTTTGTTTCATGTCTCTATCTTCTTTAATTTTGAAAACACTACAAAATGCTTTTTTCTACGAACTCTTACAAAAAGACATCTTTCGCCACAGGATACTTTCAGCGAAAACTTGATTTCCGTCACTAGTGAGAAAAAATCCCATAACGTTTACTTTCGTCTCTAGTGACGAAAGTAAGTTGTTACATATTTTCATATATCAGTAGCCTCGTATATTATTTTGGCAGCTTATAATTATTAATAATGAAATAAAAAGATGCTCATTAAATTCTATATGCGTTTTTTACCTAAACTTTAATGAATTAAAGATATAATAAAAATGTATAAAAAATAGTGCAAATTAAACCAATCTACATCTAGTTTCCTGGTTTTCATTTGTTTATTTGAAGTTTTATCACTTTTGAGAACTGTCAGTTTCAGTTCGTCCTAAATTTAACACATTTTCATGATGTCTGAGTCAGAAAGCGATTGTACTCCCCCAGAAATTATTTTTAAAGCTGAAGAAACCTCTTCAGATTTATTACCGGCCAAATCAAAAAAAATTAAGTGAAATCATTTTCGGAAACTGTACTACTAGCATACTTTGGAGAAATATGTTCAAATTTTAAACCGTCGACGTTATGGTCCATTTATTCGATGCTAAGAACTACACTCTCTGTTAAAAATGATGTCGATATTAGTAAATATATAAAGTTACGTTCGCTTTTGAAAAGAAAATCTGATGGTTTTAAAAGCCAAAAATCCAAAAAATTTTCGCCTGAAGACATAAAGACTTTCCTAAAGAATGCACCTGACTATAAATATTTAATAACAAAGGTAACGGAATTATTATTTTTATTTTAACAAATACTTAATACATAACTACTAATATTTGTAGGTAGCATTAGTTTTTGGATTATCTGGCGCTTGTCGTTGCCACGAACTAAAAGATTTAACAATAAGCGATGTAAAGGATACTGGAAGTATTCTGTTAGTTAAAATCCGTAATACAAAAACAAAAGTTGCGCGTTCTTTTCATATTTCTGGACCCTTTTATGATATTTCTAAAAAATATATGAGCCTACGTCCCGCAAACATGGATCAAATTAATTCAAGATTCTTTATTAACTATCAGAATGGAAAGTGTAGCAGACAGGTTGTTGGAATTAATAAAATCAGTAAATTTCCTAACGAAATTGCTCAGTTTTTAACGCTTCCGAATCCTCAAGATTACACTGGGCACTGTTTCCGCAGAACATCCGCAACGCTATTAGTGGATGCAGGAGGTGACTTGCTTCTGTTAAAAAAGCACGGTGGTTGGAAATCTAGTAGTGTTGCGGAAGGATATGTTGATGAATCCACGAACAGTAAAAACCAAATACAAACCAAAATTTTACAATCTGTACAAAATAAGGAAACTACTAGTTCATCCGATTATGGCGCATCATCATCTGAAATGACATTTAACAGTAGAACAAATATGTCGGTATCTACCTCAATAAATAAAAAGCTTGAGTGTGATACCCCCATAATTTTGAACAATTGTTCAAATATAACAATAAATCAATATTTAAATAATAAATAATATTTCTGAAATATTTAATTGTTGGTTAATTTTTTGTTATTCCTAACACAAAATAAAGTATTTGCTAACGTTTGTTTTTTTTTTTCATTTTAGTATGTACCTACATGACATAATAGAGTTCGTAAAAAAGGTATAGTGTTTTACTCGTCGAAAATCATTTTTTTCGTCATTCGTGAAACAATATACTATTATTTGACATCGCAGGATTGCGTTAAAAAAATTCTAACTTCCAATTTAACCTCTTCTTCTCGCAAACTACTTGAAAAATTCTTTGTTTTTGTCTTACAAATTTTACCGTTTTTTCATGTTTCGTCTTTTTCAAATTTAAATTTGATATTGTTTTATCACGAGAGAAACGAGACGAGACAAGACGAGAGAGAGGCTCTCTCGAGCGAGAGAAGCGCCTTCTTGTCGAGACGAGAGCACAGTTTTCTCTCGCCCTACGAGACGAGACGAGAGAGGCCACTCTCTCGTCTCGTCTTGTCTCGCGGCATCACTATAAATAACGTATGTCTATGTCTTGCAGCTGCAAATAAAAAGTGATTTAATAAATAAAATACCCCATGTTTTAAAAAGAAGAGTACTGGACTTTTGAAAAGGGATCAATTAAGATTACAGCGAGTACAAAATTGTTGTATTCGGCTTATTTATAGTTTGAGAAGGTGCACACCAACTTCAAAATATTTAAAGGAATTGAAGTGGTTAAATTTAGCAGAACGACGAATTTTACATGAATGCTTACTTTATCACAAAATTATAGTAACTGAAACACCAGCTTATTTATATAGTAAAATTCGATTCAGAACGGACGTCCATAATTTAAATTTAAGGAATAGAGGTTGTCTAACTATGCCAAAACATAAATCAGTTTTGTTTGAAGGCTGCTTTTCTTATAACATTGTTAAGTTGTACAACTGGTTACCCGATGACTTGAAATTATTCACAGATCATATATTATTCAAGTATAAATTAAAAAATGTAATGCTAGATAGAAAATTACTAATAAATTCTGTAGGTCGATAGTTATAGTTTTTAGATAAATTTAAATTTTATATTCGTTTTTATTATATTAGTATTATTGTAATGTTATTATTGATATACTTATTGGTTCTTACTCATCTGGCTGATTTTTATTTTTTTATTTTTTAAGTTAAGATGTTAAGTTGTTTACGGTTTTGGGTTTTCAATATTTTTTTCTCTCATATTCGTAAAGCCATATTGTGCTCTAGATTGAATAATTATTAAGTGAACATGCAGGGCACATCTATACATCGAAAGATGTATAGGTATGTATATCATAATACTGGTTGAGTGGAAGAGCAAAACTCTGATTTTTATCAGAGATTTTGAACTCTGCCATTTGGCAAACTATTTGTATTTATATATTTTTTTTCTTTCTTTGTATCAGGTACTTAGTTTGGCCAATAAAAGCATTTATTATTATTTATTATTATTATTATTATTATTATTATTATTATTATTATTATTATTATTATTATTATTATTATTATTATTATTATTATTATTATTATTATTATTATTATTATTATTATTATTATTATTATTATTATTATTATTAATATTATTATTATTATTATTATTATTATTATTATTATTATTATTATTATTATTATTATTATAATTATCAAAGTTAAGAAGCAATGTATTATATAATATTGAAAATATAAAAAACTTAAACATCACTTTTAATGCGGTTCAAATTATTGCGAAGTAAAAAATGACTCAAAAAATTTTGAGTTTCTTTATTTATTAAAAAAAGATTGCAAACACTTAGAGAATGCAA